>PVKN010008259.1:0-25393 GCA_004027915.1 Capromys pilorides
TTGTACTCCACCAACCCACAGGTGAGGGGCTGGCACCTGAGACTGCAGGTGCCGACCACCGCCTCCCTCAAAGCCACAGACGAGCTGCTCTGGCCCACCAACAGCCACCGTCCTGTGACGAGCACCCCAGGATGCGCTCGGGCCGGGGCCAGGGCTGGGGCCCACCCAGGAGCAGCGCCTGCGCGGCCTCGCTGCTGCCTTATCACTGGAGCAGGGCCAGCAGACTTCCCTGTGTGGGCTGGATGATGCGTGTGTTAGGCCTGCTGGCCTCTGCTGCGGTGCCAGAGCACACCCAGAAGGGGCTCCTGACCCCAGGAAGCCCTGCCCCACAGATCTGGCCCCAGGCCATAGTTTGGCCAGCCGGACTTTCTCATGTGTGTGTCCTCATGACCCGTGTCCCCTTGGCACAGGCGTGTCCCTGCCAGGCCCCACTGACCCTCAGAGGCTCCTGGCCACCCACTTCCTCGCAGGAGTCTGGAGGAGGGATGAAGGCGGCCGTGGCCACGGAGCCGAGGTTTGCAGCTCTGACTCCTCTGAGATCACTGAGCACGGGTCAGGCCTGGGCTGCGTGCGTGGTGGCTTTGCCTTTGGCTCCATGCAGACGGACACGTGGTGGCCAGGCAGCGCTCACACGTCCCCTCCCGCAGGCACACGCTGAGGTTCTGGAACGCCGCGTTTTTCGACGCTGTCCACTGTGAGAGGAGGAAGCGATCTCCGACCACCAGGTAGGAGCCCAGGACGCCCGGTTCTCTGGGGCACGGTTCTCTTTCCTAGTCTCCGGTGGCAGAATGGCTGAGGTGCCCTGGGGCCCCGCTGGCTGCCTGAGGCTCCGGCGCTCACGCTGGGGGGGCGGGTGCTCAGCTTGCATGAGTGCTTTCAGCCCGGCTCTGGCATGACTTGGCCTGACCTCCTGACTGCACACTGCCACAGAATGAGCCTGCCAGGACCCTGCTGCTCACTGTGTGCAGCCAGCATCCTGGGGCCCGGCTGCGGGGAGCTCCTGGGCCGTGCACCCCGGGCTGCTGCACGGGCAGTAAGGAAGCCACTTCTGAAAGCCCAGGCGGCCGCGGGCTCCAGAAGCCAGGCCAGCATGGGGTGCCCTTCGTGTCCAGGAGCTTTGTGGCTCTGAGGTCTCTGAGCCTCAGTCCTGGTCCCCAAGATAGGTGAGTCTGCTGCCCCCTAGTGGAAGTCTGGGCCTCCCTGATGAGGGCTGCAGCAGCGGAACAGAGGGCAGGATGGGGGCCTGGCTCTGTGGCCAAGGCGCAGCCTCTGTGCAGCCCCTCTGGCCTCCTGTACCTCACAGCAGCAGCTCCCTCTCCTGGGGAGGCAGAGGGGGCTCCCGGTGCCCAAGGCCGAGCTCTCCGGCGGGAGGCTCAGCGAGGGAAATGCCAAACTACCAGGGGCATCCTGGGCTCCAGGCGGCCGTGCGTCGTCCAGGCGGCCTGCCTCTCCGTCCCCTCCGTCCCGCCCGTGACAGCCCTCTCTCCTTGTCCCTCTCCACTCACATCTCGCGTGACTCTGACGTGTTCCTCTGTTTACCTGTTTCTGCTGCCGCTCCAGAGGGGATGCTGGAGAGCAGGAGGACGAGAGGTGTGTGTGTCCCCGTGACTCTGTCACTCCCAGTGCCTGCAGGGAGGGAGGGCGTCCCATCCAGGCCGGAGCCCCTGGGCCACCCGAGACAGGTGCAGCGTGGGCTCAGCGGAGAGCAGGCGGGCGGGAAGCCTCCAGGCCGAGCAGCCTTGCCAAGCGCACCTTGAGACCACAGGGGGACCCTGGTCGCCTCCCATGGGACACAGCGTTGTGGGACGCTGGGCCCGCTGGCTTGGGCCGTGTGGAAGTGCCGCTGGGCTCCCCTGAGAATAGCCAGGTAGGGCTGATTCACGCAGGCCCGTGGTGGAGTCTGCCACATGCAGTCCCTGTCAGGTGCCTGGTGTGGCTCCCTTCGGAGGGCTCACCCTAGGGTGCTTCCTGTGCCCTGAGGTGTGGGTGGCAGGCACTGTCTCCAGAGCAGTGACCCACACAGCCTGGCTCTGTTGCTGGAAGGACACTCAGGTGGACAGACTTCCTCTAGCCAGCAAGGCCCCAGGGACAGTGACAGAGGCCCCGGAACATAGCCTCCCGGCACAGGAGGGGAGCACTGTGGCTCCCTGAGCTCAGGTCGGAAACTGTCCAGAACCCCTCAGAAGAGTCGCCGGCCTCCCTGCCCCCACCCCCAGCCTCCTGCAGGCCCCAGTGCCCAAGCAGTCCATGTGGTCCCTTCCTCTTGGGCCTCAGAGGCAGGGCAGGTGTGTCTCCCTGTCTGAGGTCGCACTCGGGCAGCCTTGGTCACGTGCGGGCCCACTGGGGCAGGGAGACTTGTGTTCCACAGCCAGTGTGCGGGGCTGGTGGGCTGAAGTCCCAGTTCTAGTCCTGACACAGCAGGCAGGAGAGCCACTCCTCGCGGGGCCACAGCATGTGGATGGTTGCCGAGCAGTCTGGCAGTGCAGGGCCCATCCACATACCTGTCCACAGTAGGCTGGCGGTGCTGGGGGCGTCACATGCCTGGCCAGTCCTGAAGGTGCCTGTAGAGGGTGGAGAGGAAGAAGTGTCGCTTGGGGATGGCGGTGCCCTGCCATCGCCACAAGAAGTTGGAGGTCGCCTCTGCTGTCCCCTAGTCCTGAGGCCCCTCCCAAGCAGCATAGCGGGGACCCAGGCAGCAGGGTGGGCAGGCAGGTTTTGTGTCCGCCCTTCGGTCTCTCTGTGGCCTCTCCCTGCTCCAGACTCCTCCCTCCTCCGTGCCTTTCTTTTCGTGGTCGTTCTCTAAGCTTTCCTCAGCCAGCCCTGTCTGCTGAATGTCCTCTTGTGGGAAATGGGCACAGGAGAGTGCCCTCCAGCCTGCCCCTGGCCTCCTGGGCCCAGGACCCCTCTGCATGTCAGGGCAGGCGGGCGCCCGCTGGCGGCTTCCGGCAGCTCCGCACCCTGTGCATGGAGGAGGCCTTCACCAGAGCCGCCCCGGTTTCAATACCTCACCTCCAAGAACCTGCCGCGCTTCCTGTGCCGGTGGGGCAGGTGACGCTGTGGCATCACCACCCACGCGTGTAGTCCCTTCCTCCGGCCCTGAGGGTGGAGGCTGTTCTAGAGCCGAGGCTGACACCCACGCGCGCGGGGCGTCAGCTGGTGCTCAGGCAGGGCACCTGGGTCTCCTCCCCGTGCTGGAGAGGGAAGGGAGCACCCACGGGGCCGAGACTCCCCCAGGTGGCGCCGCGGGGGCCTCTGAGGAAGGCGCGGTGGCTCTCAGCTCCCCCAGGCTCCTGAGACACTGCCGCCCTCTTGTCCCTGCGACACCAGGCCTGGCCCTGTTTACCCAAGGGAGCTGGGCCCTAGGAGGACCGCAGGTGGAGAGAGCCATCTAGCTTGTGGGTCTCTCCCTGGCAAGAAAAGGGAATAATGAGTCGTGCCCCAGGCTCCCTGGGCTGAAGGCCAGGTCCCGGCACCCTGCGTGTTGTGGCCCACCTCAGCAGAGCTGGAGGGCCCTGGGCACACCTGAGCCCATCCTGCTCTCCTGTCCTCCCGTGCTGCAGGGAGAAGTGGTGCCACATGACCCAGGAGGAGCGCGACGACAGCCTGCGCTTCAACGAGAACATCACCTTCGGGCAGCTGGGGTGAGGAGCGGGCTCACCCGTCACCTGCCCACGGGGTGGTTGGCAGGCTGTGTCCACCGTTCTGCTCCCCGGCTCCTCCAACCCGCCCCGCACCCTGACGCGGAGCTGCGAGTCCCTGCGGAGGTGGTCTGGCCGTGGGTCCCCTTCCCGGGATACGGGGGCCGTGACAGCCTGGTGTTCCCCGCAGCACCTTCACCCACAATATGCTGGCCTTCGGGCTGAGCAAGAAGCTGTGTGGTGACTTCCTGAAGAAGCAGGCGGTGATCGGCAACCTGGACCAGGGTGAGCCGCGGGCGGGGCCGGGGTGAGCCGCAGGCGGGGGCCGGGCCATGGCGTCTGCCCACAGGCAGCTTCTGGGGTGGCGGGCATTCCGTGCAGACAGAGCTAGCCCACCCGCAGGCTGTCCCCACCGCGTGATGGCGGCCAAGGGCCCCGCCTGCTGGCCCACGTGCCAGCCACATGGGGACGCATACACACCTGCGCTCACACTCGGGTCCTGTACAGAGAGCGAGACCCAGACACGAGCTGGTCCCTGCTGCGTGGTCACCAGATGAACCACACCACAGTGACAGGTCACAGAGGACAGGAGGCCCAAGGTTCGCCGGAGCCCCGGCTCAGGGTCAGCAGGGCTGCTGAGCCGTCTTTTCCCTGTGACCCTCTGTCACCAGCCTGCCTTCCTCCCGGTCCCCAAGGCCTTGTACCCGATGTATATTTGCATGGACCAAGATGCCTAAAAGAGAGATCCCCACTTACACCCCAGTTGGGGCGCTGGAGGAGCTAGGACCAAGACGCCTATTGTGTTCCCAGTCACGTGGCCGAGTAAGGTCCCTGGACTGGACCTGGCTGTCGGGCCACACCATGCCCTCTGGGGCTCCTGAGGCAGGGCCTTGTGCCCCTGCACTGTCCTGGGAGATGACAGAGCCAGGTGGCCATGACAGAGCCAGGCGGCCACAACAGCTGGGCAGCTCAGACACCAAAGCCCTGTCCCACCCAGGATCTGGCTCAGGACTGCTGGGGACAGGAGCAGGCGATCTTGTCCTGGTCCCCGGCTTTCTTCTGAGAATGATGCTGCTCTTCCTTCCAGAGCAATACAAGCTGCTTAGTGACCACATCGAGCAGATGGCTGCTGAGTAGGAGACCACGGCGGATACCATCCTGGGCCAGAGCCGGCCACCACCCCTCCAATGACCCTGCATGTCACCAGCAGTGCCGGAGCCGCCCTTGCTGCCCAGAACTAGCCATTAGAAGCCCGGCTGCCCGCCTGTCCTCCTCCTGCCATCTGCCCGCGTCTGCACCCCACCCGTGTGCCAAAGTCTCTCGAGGGACCGCTGCCCTGCAAGTACAGGCTTGTGAGATGCCCAGGAGAAGGGTGGTGCCGCAGCCAGGGCATGCGCAGGGCCGCGTCCCACATAGCCCCCTCTGAGGACAGAGCAGAGGTCTGGAGGCAGCTGAGAGATAGGCAGCCACTGTGAACAGGACCATGGGACGCCAGTGACAGTCTTGGGTGCTCCGGGGTCAGTCGCAACTGCTTGCTCTTCCTGCTGGGAGGAGCTGGGAGTCATGGGAACTGAGGAGCATAGACACCTCCTATTTTGGGGAGAGAAAGAGCCACAGGGTAGGGGACAGTTTGTTGTGCGAGACCTGCCACCCTCGCAGGGGTGTGAGTGCCCTGAGACTTTGCGAGAGCCAAGGTGTCTGCAGGCAGCTGAGATGCAGAGGTCTGCCACGCACGGGGCACCTGTACCCCCAGCCTGTGCTTCCTGGCTTTCCCTGGGACCCTGCCGAAGCATTCCTTGTCCTGACTGCAGGCCGGGGAACCCTGGCCTCTCCTGTGTGCTTGTGCCAGGCCAGCCCATGAGGACTCGGGCCAACGTCACGTGGGACCTGGTTCTCCACCTCCAGCCGCCGTGGCTTCCGGTCGCTGACCTTGGAATGGGCCAGCCACGCTGCCCGCTCTGCCTCCGGCTCTGTCTGTGGTGGTGCTGCTTCCTCTCAGGAGCGCCTCCCAGAGCCAAGCGTGGGCAACTAAGCCCTGGAGCGTGGGTCCTTAATGCTGGGCCACAGACAGCAGCACTGGTGAGGGTGGGTGGCCGACGACCTGGGGTGTGTGTGTGTGTGTGTGTGTGTGTGTGTGTGTGCGTGGCTTTGGCCTGTCCAGTATCACCATCCAGGACGTGTGGCTCGTGTGCCAGGTGCCCAGGCCCCGTCTGTTGTATGGGCACCTGGCCTCAGCATCGGGCCCCGTGATGCCCCTGGCCTCTGCTGAATCCAGTTTGGGGGAAACTTGTCAGGTCAAGGTTGCAGCCCAGTGTGACCTTCTGGGCACCTGCTCCCAAGGGAGGGGTTGCCAGGCCCCACGGGGCAGGCATGGAGGCTGTTCCCATTCAGTGGGCATTAGTGGAAGGGCACAGACTTTGCCTGGGTGCCCCAGGACATGCCCTTGCGTACAAGATGCCTGCCTGGTGGTTCTGCAGCAGTCACCTTAGACAAATGGCTCTGCGAGAACCCAGGGGCCTGGCACACAGCCTGGGGGTGGGGGTCTGGCCTTCAAGCGTGGAGGCGGGTTCAGGCAGCTCCGAGAGGAGCGGGGAGGGCCCCCGTCTGTCCTCCCTCACGCCTTGCTCTTGCAGAGTGCTCAGATGCCACGTCTGTCCCCAGCCGCACGTTGGGTGTGTACGTAACACAGTCCCTGCCACACACTGGCGCTGGCGTCACAGATGGCCTGTGCCGTGCCGTGAGGCAGACTGCAGTGTTCCTGTTGCCAAGAGAAGTGGCTGCAGAGTGGGGGAGGACGGGGTGGGGGGCACAGAGGGTTACACCGAGCAGGTGCCTGCAAGAGGCTTGGGGCTTTCACGCTCGGGGCTACAGCTGTGCCCGGGACACTACAGGCCAGGGGTCTAAGAGGTCTCTGTGTGACCGGGTCACCTGGTCAGAGGCTGAGATTGAAGCCTGGTTCGTCCCACGGGCGAATCCTTTTGGTTAGTGAACACCAGGCAGTAGATCGTTTGCTGAGCCCGTTGTGGGTTTAAGGGACTTTAAAACCGAGAGTATGTCTGTGGGAGGGAGAAAGGACACACAGGGAGAGGTCAGGGCACCCTCACGTGGCCAGCACGGTCTGCGCGGGGCTGTACGCCAGCCCCAGGCTCCTCCCCTTCAGTGTCCGCCCACTGAGCTATCTCGCCCGCCCCTGCAACCCACCCATCTCGCTGGCCTCGTGGGACGTCCCCGGCAGGGCAGTGGCATGCCCGACCCGCTGCTGACGTCTGGGGTGAGAACAGCGCAAGGCGCGCGCTGCAGTCCTGGTTACTCCCAGTTCCCTCACCCTGTGACCGCCCCATGATCCTCACAGCCGCGGCTGGGTCAGGGAAGGTGAAGGGGCCACTTGCGCACCGCCCACAGGTGCCACCCTCCACCCATGTCCCACGTCCCACGTCCTGTGCCTCTGGACCTGTGGGCACCTGCTTCTGGGAGGAGAGCGGAGCTCAGAAGCTCTGTGGGACCAGGGCCACATCCAAGGGCGGCCTGGCTCTGGGTAGTGGGGTGAGGACCGTGGGAGGCCTGGCTGGGCCGTGGGGTGGGGTGTCTGTGACAGGCTCCCCAGGGGCTCTGGTCACATTGGATGGCATCAGAAAAGCTGGGCCATTTGACCTGTAGCCCCAGGCCCACATAGCAAGGCCCTTCTCTTCTCATGGGCTTTCAGAGACTCCATGTAGCCAGCTGGAGCCTCGTCCTGACTCCTTCCCGTGAGCCCAAGACTGGCACAGCCCCCCTGCTCTGGGCCGGAGGGAGGCACTCACGGGAGACAGACGGGGCCAGTGCTGGGCAGAAGCCAGCGCTCAGCTGTGTGCTGTGGGAGGATCGCCGAAGGGGCCTGGGACTGTCACTTCCAGGCCGCCCCCCCGTCACGTGGAGCCATGCGAGGACTAGTCAGACACCCAGCCACAGGGGAGTCCTGTCCCTTGGTGACGAGCTTGTGCTTCTGTGAGGTGTGGCTCACGCTGTCCTCTGTCCTGTCACCCGTGTGGTCTTGGACCACCCTTGCTGCCACCGGTCGGTCCTCTGTGGTTGCCCCTGTGGCACTGGTGTCTCCATTTGCCACTGTTACACAATCCCGTGTCCCCGAGGTGATGTTCTAAAATGATATTTTAAGGTTGAGCAAGTTCCCAGGTGGAGCTGGCAAAGCAGTGCTGAGATGGGAGCTGCTTCCTGTGAAGAGCAGCGTGTACACGTGCTGCACCTCAGGGGTCCGAAAGTGGAGACAAAATAAATTATCTTGTAGAAGACTCTTTTTTATTTTATCCTGACGTGGCTCGGAATCTGCAGCGGGTCCTCAGCAGGAGCCTGTCTGCGGGATGAGACGAGAGGCGCCTGGCCACTCCGCTGGCTGCCTGGGCCAGACCCTGGGCCACTGGGGCGTCCCATCCTGCTGCCCCTCTGAATGGAAGCCCTTGACTCCTACAATTTGGGGGTGGGGGCCCCTGACCGCGGCTGCCACACCCCAGGCAGAAGAGGTTTGTCTGGCGTGGCCTAGCGGGCGACCTCCAGTCTGTGCCTTTTCTGGGGGAGCACACCAGGCCAGAGGCTCATCTGGGCCCAAGAGGCGGGAAGGCGAGGGAGAGGCCGACCAGAGGGTTCTAGGGCACAGTCACTGTCCCTGGGTGCAGGCGTGGAGTACCACGGGGTACTTCCTCTGCCTCCACTTAGCCACGCATGCTGGGGCCCAGCCCTGGGGTGCAGCATCGGGATTTTCCTAGGTGCTGGGCAGTGGGAGATCCTGCCCGGTCCTAGAAGGCACCTGCTAGGCTCAGAGCAAACCGTGGCGCCTGGGACACTAAACAGCACACCAGGACCCAGAAGAGCCCAGGGCGTCCCATCGCCTGCCAGCCCTCGTGGCCCGCCCGAGGGTCCACCTCTGCGCCCACCCTGAGCACACAACGAGCCAGTAAGTTCCCTACCAAGGAAAGAAAGAGGACCTCTTGGGCTCTGTGTTCGAGGAACACAGTTAAAATGGGTCCCTCCACATTCACAGAACTGAGCGGACGAGGCACCAATCCAGCGTCCAGGTGTCCTCCCTCAGCTGAGACTTTCTGCCACCTGAGTCCCTGGGGCGGCTGCTGAGTGCCCTCCGGCAGGGACCACCACCTCCACCAGGGCCCCTCCACGCACTACCCCCTTTCCACTGGGGACAGTGGTCTTGTTCGGGGCTCTGTCGTGGTCACAGCTATGCTTCCTCTGAGGGAGGGAGTCTTCTCCAGGGTGGGTGGCCAAGGCTCTGCCTCCGTGGTTGGTGTTTGAGACGAGAGGCAGAGGACCGAAGGGCAGAGGGACCCGAGGCCCACCCTCCTCCCTGCCAGCCTAGTGCCACAAAGAGGGACCAGTTTCACTGCCCTCCAGTGTGCCAGTGGAGAAATCCTGGCACCGATGGGCATCCAAATCCCAGGCCCTCGGCTCCAGAGGCCCGTAGAGCCCAGAGGCAGGTGAGTCCCCTGGGCACCTGTAGGCCTCAGGGACAGGGCCAGGGCCCTCTGAGCACCAGTGCCCCAATTGGAAGCCCCCAGGCCCCGTAGTGTCCCGCAGTCAGAGCAGACATCAGCCGGGTTCCAGCAGCCCTGGACTCCTCGCTGGGGGGTCCTTTCCCAGGTCCCCAAAGTCACCACGGAAACTCAGCACTCTGCTGTGAGCTGCTGATTTCTGCTGGTGGATGTGGCACCTGGGTGGCACCGGCAGAGTGCACCGGGGCTCTGGTTCTGTCACACTTTGCAACCTGATGACCGGGGCCTCCCAGCACCCAAGAAGGAGCCATGACCCTGCGTCCTGGGCGGGTCTGGAGGCCCCAGGCACAGCCCTCCCACTCCTGTCCCCCTCAGATTCCTGTGATCTGCCTGGGTCCCAGGACCTCCCGCTGTGTGTGCGTCGCAGGCTGAGCTCTGTCCCCCAGATTCCCGTGCTGAAGCACCCCAGCAGTGTGTGGTCTAAAGACGGGGTCCTAGCAGGTGTGGTGGGTGCGGATGAGGCCACCTGCTGCTGCACAAGGCGTTCTTGGCAGAAGGGACATGTGGCCGTAGCCTCAGGAGTACACTAGGACGTGGCACTGTGGAGAAGGCAGACGCGTGGCAGTGCCCAGCTGCCGCCTGGCACCTCAGCCTTGAAAGGACCCGACTCCTGGCTGCCAGAGCCGGAGGCCCTGCACGTCCCCACGTGGACACTGGCTCGTGGCACTTGGTCATGGCAGTGCCAGGAAGCCGAGCCGCAGTGCCGTCACCAGAACACAGGAGAACCCAGCCGGGCCAGTGGAGGATGGGCATGGAGCAGGACTCAGTGACGCTCACTGCCCCCTGCTCCCGCCGTGGGCTGGGAAACCGAGGCTCTGGGAGGCCATGCCGCCCGAGGCAGGACAGCCCTCAGGCCACCCCCATGGCCTCCTAGTGCCCACAGCCCAGCTCCTCTCCCTGGGGGTCCTCCAGCGCCGAGTCCTCTGCTGAGTCACTGCCCCCGGCCTGTTCCTCTCCTCCCTGGCTCCCTGGGATGTTCCGTGCAACCTGGACATTAACAGTAACAGCCACAGCGACACTGCAGCCACAGCCTCAGCCCGCTGCAGCCCTGCCGGCTCTGCCTGGCCCCTCATGGGCTTCCCGTGCCCTCAGCCACCGAGTGGGTGGAGCCCAAGCAGCCCAGAGAAGCCGCCACGCTTCCTACAAGCACAGCGCCTGGGCAGCAGGTCCGGACCAGGCCGGTCTGACCTGGGGCTCTGCCCCACCCCATGGCCTCTGGGAGGTGATGACACCCACCCACGGGCAGCTCAGGGGCTCCGCTCCTGGTCTCGTCCCCCTCGGCTGCCCACTCTGAGCTGACCAAGAGCATAGCCGCCCTGACAGCGGGCCTCACTGAGCCTGACGGGGTATGCTCCACCCCCACCTTGTGCTGATAACATCTGAGGACACACGGCCAAGGAGCGCCTGTGGGTGGGATGCGCCTGGGCGTGGGCCCGAGCCTGGGCAGGCCAAAGACTCTCACACCTTGCACTTACCTGGCCGGCAGGTGGCCCCAGGGTGGCATCTGTGAAGGGCCGAGCCTCAGAATGCCCAGGAACTCCCCACATCTTGGCTTGAAAGTCCTGCCCAGGAGAGGCAGGTGAGCTGGATTCAGTGGGGACGCACAGGGCATGGGGGTAGCAAAGCAGGACGGGACACCAAGGCCCACAGACAGAGATGTGCCAGAGCGCACAGTCACGCCTGGCACCTCCTGCTGGTCACGTCACGAGTGGGCACGATCATCCCATTTTACAGACACAAAGTGGAGGCCGGGAGGGGCTCACAAGAAGTTGCTGGCCTCTTCCAGGGTATTCTAGAAGGCTGAGGGGGAGCTGGGTGGGTGAGCCCTCACCTGGCACATGGGCCCCATTCCGGGCACCACAAACAGATAAATACTGCTGCACCAATACGCTGGAGCCGGGGTACCCACTAACCTGTGCCATAGTTCTAGAGCTTGGGGAGAATTGTGACACACGGAGGGGCTGCGAGTCCCAGAGCCACCAAGCTCAGGGTGCCACATGGGTGCCTCTCACGGCACTAGCCTGGGGCGGCGTGTTCCCCAGATCACATTCTGGTCCTCAGAGGGGAGCGCATTCAGGGACCGTGGCATAGCACCCTGGGCGGCGGGCAGGAAGCCCTTCCCCGTCACGGCTCCCGAGGCCGCCAGGCCCCACGGGAGCAGCAGCACGACCAAGACGTCCCCATCAGGACAGAGTAAGTGAAGGAGCAGAAACTCAGTCGAGACAGGACAACCTCCACTCCCACCGCTGGCACCCGGGCCGCACACGCGACGTCCCACCTGGAGGTCCTGCTCCGGGTCGTAGCTGCCCAGGGCCTGGCAGGCACTGGAATACACTTCCACCGCCTTGGCATGGAACACCATCTCAATGGTCACGAAGTCCAGGAAGACCCTCTGAGGCAGGGGGAGAAAGTAACCCAGAGGCGGCTGTCACAGGGGGGACAGGTCCTAGGTGAGGACCTTTTCTTTTTGTTACACTGGGGATGGAGCCCAGGGCCTCCACAACAAGCTCTATCCCCTTTTACAAATTTTTTAAAAAATTTTGAGACAAGGTCTCACTAAATCGCTAAGCCGTTAAGGCTGGATTTGAGTCTGAGGTCTGCCTGCCTCAGCCTCCCCGAGTGCTGGCGTGGCTGCCCTACATAGTCATCCCTGGCCCTGGGCGAGAAATTTGAGTGCTGGTTCTGGCCCAGAACCCTACGATGCCCGTCACGGTTCAGGGCCCAAGCTGTGCAAGCACTCATGGAGGTCGCCTGTGTCCACCCTGCCTCCTGTGCCTGCCACCTGCCAGGGACAAACTTCCCCCTGGAGACCTGTGGGCTCCTGGTCCCTGTCCCTCACTCCTCTTCCCCACGCCTCCCTCCCGAGCTCCAGTCAGAGCTGGCTGGTGCATCTGATGCACCTCACAGCATCCGTCTGTGGACACACTGACTTACGTGGCCATCCCCAGCACTGGGACACTTTGGCCACCCTCTCCCAGCCGGCGTGGCTGTGGGGAAGGCTCCAGGAGGGCTTGGCACGGTGCAGGGCCCAAGGCAGCTGCGCCCCACAGCCACCTCTGCCCAGCCCTCGCCCCAGGCGCATGCGCGCACACACACACAGCAAGAGCAAGGCCGCAGGGGGCTCTGGGCCCTGCCCCACCCCCGCCCCAGCCGCTCCACATGTTCCTTGAGGCCCCATGAATGAGATGCCGAAACAGTGGCAGTGGCAGCGACCCGCTGCTGCCTGCTGTGAAGAGCCAGGCGGCAGTTCTAGGAGCACCCCATGTGCTTGGGTGCACGTGGCAGGCCCAGCACACAGTAGGTCCCCAGTCCACATCAGTGACATTAAGGAGTGTGGGAAATGTGTGCCCCCTCGGTCCTGTGGGGACAGCTGCTCGGGAGTCCTGGGAGCAGGACTTCAGAGGGGCTCACGTGGGTTGCAGGGGTCAGCTTCTCGCGGGAGGGTGGGGCTTCTGGCAGAGCACCCAGGCTGTGCAAAGGCCCTGGGGCCGCAAAGGCGGGGCCGACGCTGCAGGGGCTGTAGATGAGGCCGGAGGTGTGGCGCTCCAAGCCTGGGGAGGGACTTGTCCTCCGTCTTTAAAACAAGGCAAGCATGCTAGGCCCACGGGGCTGTCAGGAGATGCTGCGGCTGCGACTCGGAAACCAGACAGGTGCAGAAGAGCGAGAGTGGAGAGGGGCCTCTGCCGCAGCCCCTTCCTGCCAGTCTGCCATGACAGCCTTCCAGCTGGGAGGGGGCAGTGGTCCTGAGCATGTAGTGCACCTCCTGGCCACTAGGGGCACTGTCTTGGGCTGGGCGTCAAAGTAGCAGACACGCCCTCACACGCTGGATCTGAGGGTGCTCTTAATCGTGCACACCCCCCTGGGTCTCACGGGGTGCACACACCTCCATACGTGCCTACATCACACACACCCACACCCTCCCTCATGTGCGCACACGTATACGCATTAGCACACACGGGTCACCGACGGCCCCTCCCTACCTGGAGGTCCTTCAGCTTCCGCTGCTGGAAGGCGGCCACTGTGTCCTCTAGCTGCCGCGTGGTGCGGCTGGCGTCCACCGAGGCCCTCTGCGCGCTGTTTTCTGCCTGGCCCAGATACACCGGGAGAAGCGGCATCACGTCGGGGGCAGCCCGACAGCGCCCTTCGGGACTGTCCCCTTCTCCGGCCAGCGCTCTGGCCTGGGTGTCTCGTGCTGATGTTGCTGAGGCCAGCTGGAGCGCTGAGCGACCTCTGGTGAGTCACACGGCCTCTGGGAGCCCCGGCTCCTCGCCGCAGAGCTGGAGACAGCGGTCTGGCCTGCTCATGGCGTTGCTTTCAGATGTCCCAGCGGCCCCTCTGGGCTGCTAGCAATGGGCTCCGCAGGGAACTGGCTCCAAGTCCCTGCTCGTGGGACACCAGGGCTCTCTAGCTCACCTGTCCCTTCTATCTGTGTCCCCAAACCCTCTCTGTGCCCGAGCATCTTTGGATCAGAGCCCTGAGCTGGCCATGTACGGATCCACATGAGCCTGGGCCTCTGTTTTGCCTTTTCTAGAATGGGTCCCTTAGTACCAACCCGATCAGGACCCTGGGCACCTTGGCCTGTGCCCCAGGGGACACTGGCAGTCTCTGGTCTCCACTGGCAGATGCCACATGGTCAGGGGCACGGCAGTCCCCAAGATGCCCACACCTTGATCCCCACATGTGTAGATGTTGCCTCATAAGGAGAGACTGGGAGTCCTAAGGTGCTGTGGTGGAGGCCAGATCTGTGGGGAGGGGACACTGGGGACAGGGGAAGGGCCACCAGCTGAGGGACATACACGGGTGTGCAGGTGGGTCTGCAGCGAACAAGGCAGGGTGGGTTTTTTCTCGCCCCTCGACACCCTGGAGCGGCTGGAGGCCTCTCCAACGGGTCCCCCCGAGCTCTGTGCAGAGTGAACTGCCACCCTGCAGCCATCTGTTGCCACAGCAGCAGGAACAAATACCTGCAGGGGCATCTTTGTGACAGTCCAAAGTGTCCCCACACTGGACCCAGAGTCCCTGGAGGTCAAAATGGCCTTGGAGTGGCTGGGGAGATAGCTCCGTGGCATAAGTGCCTGCCTGGCAAGTGCAAGGCCATGAGTTCGAACTCCAGTCCTGAAAAAAATGGCCTTGAATGGGAACTTGACATAGGTCCAGGACAGAGTACTCTTTGGGCAACATAGGTTGCTGGATTCTGAAAGGGCAGAGGCGACAAGCTGGTCACCAGGTAGGACCACGCAGGGGAGCAAGCTGTGGCCTCTCCTGTGGCCCCTCACTCCCCAACCCGGGACTCTCTGGTATGGAGCATGAGACAGGCAGCCCTGTAAGGAAACTGAGGTCCGAGGCGGGGAGGGGGGGAGCAGGGGGGTGCCCCTCTGGTCACAGGGTCCCCAGCCCACGACCACCTCCCCTGCACATACATAGCGTCCACACCTTACCCACCTGACCTGGAGGAAGGCGCCGCACTCACCTGCGACTGGGCGGTGGGTTAAGGGTTCTGCCCGGAAGCCCCAGGGGCCCAGGCCTCAGCAGGGCCCCCATGCCACCCCACTGGCCCAGGTACCCAGGAGCTGGCCGCCACCCCAGGGAGCAGCTCAGGAGGTGGTTCCTGGAGAAGGATACAATCATCTGCCGGTCCGAGGGCGACTTCTGCCTCAGTTTCTCCAGCCTTTCCAGTTGTTTGATCTCATTGCTTTGGATGCGTTTGAATTTCTTGATCTCAGCCTAAAGAGGCAAACAGAGGCCAGCTTCCCAGGGGTCCCTTGACTGCCCTCGGCCACCTGCCCCGGGCGCCCTGCTCACCCGGGTCTGCTTTATCCAGGTGCCATACAGCTTCAGAGGCTCCACCACCTTGGCCTCCAGCCTCTCGACCTTGGGCAGGTGGGACAGCACCGAGGGTCAGAACGCAGCCAAAGCGGCCCCTCCAGGACACCAGCTCCAGAGCAGGAGACCAGGGGAGGAAGGCCACCTCCCTGTCCCTGGGGGTTGGGCAGCACCTGGAGTGCCACTCGCCCCCCCCTCCCCTTGCTGGAGGGTGAGATTACACGGGCGCTTGCCTGTCACCCACCACTTCGGGAGCCCGAGGCAGGGGATCAGAAGCTCAGGCCCAGCCTGGGCCACTTACTTGGCACACAGAGGGCCTGGGTTCCACCTTCTGTACCCCAAATGAAGCTTTGGGGCAGGGCGGGGCAGGGGTCACAGGCTGCCCCTGAAGACAGGGCCTGGCAGAGCACCGTGGCCACCAGACCCAAGGCTGCCCCCTCCTCTATGTCTTGGGGGGACTTGTCTCCCCTATTCTGCACTCTGGGCTCCCCACACTGCCTCGGGGTCCATGGCATGAGGGGATGGCACCCATGGCCAGGTACCCCACAATCTGCCATGAAGCACTCAGCAGCCCAGCAAGGAGTACACCAGGGGTCCTGCACACGTGCCAGGGCTGGAAACCCCAGTCTTTTCCCAGCTGGTAGCTGCAGGGGTCAATCTGGCTGCACGCAGTCTGGCAGGCCTGGGGCAGCACAGCTGTGTGGGAACCCCAGTGCGGGTGCAGTGCCCCCAGGACACCACCCTGGTGCCTGATTCAGGGAGGCCGGCAGCCTGGGGCTCTACATGGTCACATGTCCCCATGTCTGGGGTGGTGGCACTATTCCTAGAGCACCTGGGCAGGCTGTGGCACCCATCACACTAGCCAGGAGGAAGGGGCAGCCCCACCCAGGCGTCACCTCCGCAGGCAGCTCACCCTCAGCCACAGGGGAGGGAAATCCTTCCCTGAGTGCCAGAGCGCAGGGCCGCCTGCCTCGAACGCCTCTGCTGTGCCCGGGAGGGCTCTGACCTTTCGAGTCTAAGGTGGTATCTTCTTGCCAGGCCTGGGAGCCGCCTCCTGCCATGTGACCACGGGTGGCCACAGAGGGCGATGCCCTCACACGGCAAGGGACACAGGCAGGGCAGGCTTCCTTCTTCTTCGGGCACAGACAGGTGCCCAGCGAGCAGGTGAGCTGGGACTCGCTGTGTCCCCAGAGCAGGCCCGCCCGCCCTCAGTTCCTCCCTCTCTCCTTTGCTCAGACGAGGAAAGGACGCTGCCCCGCGCTGAACCCCAGCCCTTTTGTTTTCTGCTTTGAACTGAGATCTCACTAAGGTGCCCAGGCTGAGTTCTCACTGCCATCCTCCTGCCTCAGCCTCCCAGAGTGCTGGGGCTCCAGACGTGCGGCTCCACACCTGGTACCAAGGCCTCCTTGGTGGAGTGGTCAGGGTCTGCCCTGAGGACATGTGGGGGAGGTCTGGGTCCACGTGGCAGGAGGGGCCTGGAGCTTTGTGCCATCTCCTCACCTCTGCCCCGGGGCCTGTGACAGGTCCGCCACTTGACCTTCTCCTCTTGGCAGCCCGTGGCTGCTTGTTTCCAACACCCACCAGCCTCTTCCTGGCTTCTGCGGGGTCGCTATCCCTCCCCCAGGTCCTGTGTGCCCTAGGACTTGGGGGACTCCCAGGTCTGACTTTGGGCTCCCCACCCTCCTCTGCCTTGGCAGAGCCCCGGCTCTCAGTCCTGTGCACAGCGTGGTGGCAGCGGCCGTGCGCGTCTGCCCGGCCGCCTTGCAGGGTGCGCTGCGCAGGCCGCCGCTCACCTGGGCCTGCCGGTAGTCCTGTACTTTGGCCAGATCCTCTGCGACATCCCGCAGGGTGGCCCGCAGCTCAGGGCCCTCGGAGCCGGAGAGGGCGATCAGCTCCTTGACCAGACGGTCGCCCGCGTCCCGGAGCCGGGCCGTCTTGCGCGTGTGGGCGGCCAGCAGCGAGCACAGCTGCCCAAAGTGCTTCTCGGCGCTGGCCACTGTGGTCTCCATCGCCCTCACCTGGCTGTCTCTGGAGAGGTGGGGGGTCTAGGTGTTGGAGACACCCCAAGGGTGTGACGCATGCCTGGTGACAGCCCTGCCGGCCACACTTGCGTGGGGCAAGGAAGCTCTGCTGCAGCGTGGCCTCCTGGGGGCCAGAGTCTGCACGAGCCTCGCCCCTGCTGTGGGGCGGAGCCACCCCGCCCCCTCCCGTGCCAGGATGCGCCCGCCTTTGAGCGTAGCAGCTTTCCTAAAACGCTAAGGAGCTTTTGAGAGAGCTAGTTTTGGGGCAACCTCCTGAGCCCTGCATCTCCCTCTCCTGCCAGCTGCGGGCTTTGGGTTGGGGGCTCCACGGCATCCCTATCATCTCCTGGGGTCAGACTGGTCCTTCCCTCCCGGACACCTGGGTGGGGTGTGCTGACTTGTCGGTCCATGCCCTGGGAGGTGTTCTGCCACCCGGAGGGACCCAGTCCCCTTCCGAATCCTCCTGCAGCCTCCTCCCCTCCCCCGTCCCTGTGTCCATCCCACAAGTTACACACTGTAGGGATCCTTGTTTCCGGGCAGTGGAGACCCCGTGCAAGGGGGGACCGTGAGTCTGGACCGGGAGGACCCGGCACCAAAGCCAGAGTCACTGGCGGGGCTGGGCAGCAGGTGGGCATGGCCCACAGAGGAGTGAGGCTGGCGGGTTGGGGGCGAGGGCTTTTTCAGGGGCACCAACAAGGGCTGGAAGGAGGACTTGGCACACGCGGTTCCCCTAATTTGCGCTCCATAGGCCAGGAGGCCTGGTAGTCAGAGCCCCGTGTCCCCACCATCCTCTCCTCCCTCCCTCCCTGGGACGTCGGCTGACCCCAGCCTCCCTCCTGCCTCTCAGCCCGCGTGGCCACTCACCTGGAGAGGACCACGTTCATTGTGTCCTCCGCCTGCCGTCCTGCTCCTGGGGAATAAGTACTGGACTCCCGGGAGCCAGGCAGGGCTGGGCGGCTGCGCACTCTGGGCCCAAGGGACACTGCTGCCGGGTTGCCAGGCAACAAGGCTGCCCCAGCTGGTCTGGGAGGAGTCGACCTGTGGTTGCTGGGGCAACCCTCACCTGGGGCCCGCCTGGTAGGCCAGCGTCCCAGGAAGGAGCTAGGGTACCGAGGGGGAACAGACGGTCCCCAGGCAGCAGGCCCTGTGGCCTCTACCAGGTTCCTCTGGGGTCCCTGCGGGGGGCCCAGCTCTTGCAGTGTGTGTGGAGCCCCTGAGGCCCAGCTCAGGGCAACTCCTGGACTGGCGCTGCACCACGCTGCCCTGGGGTCCCTTAACGTCTGCTGTCAGCGCACAGCTGTGGTCCCAGCAGCTCTGGAGACGCAGGCAGTACAGGTGCCTCTCCGAAAGATGCCCAGGCCAGGTGGGGAGAATCCACGTCCAAAAGATGGGAGCCAGGAGAGCCGTCTGGGAGGACCACGCGCCGGCTCGGGAAGCTGTGCTGCTGACGTGCGCGACGCCCCTGCCTGCCGGGCCTTTGCACTTCTCCCTCACAGAAGAAATACAGGACAGGGTGGGCGTGGGAGGGCACCTGCGACCACCCTGTGTGTGAGGCTGGAGGTTTAACTGGGAGCGTTTGGGTACTGGGTATTGAACTCAAGACCTTGTACTTGCAGGCTGGTGAGATAGCTCAGCAGTCTAAAGCATCTGCTTAGGCAAGCATGGGCAACTGCAGGGACCGCAGTTCAGTCCCCGGCACCACATGCTGTGCCAGCCCCACCCCCAGGGCAGGCTGAGCCGGTCATACATAACTAAATAAATAAAGTTAAACAAGACTTTGTGCTTGCCAGGCAGGTGCTTATGCCGCCGAGCTACCTCTCTAGTTCAGGTTTTATTTTTTATTTCTGCAGTACTGGGGATAGGAGGAGGGCTTTCGCATTGAGCTGCGTCCAGAACCCCTTTTACTTTTTTTTATTTAGCCACAGGGTCTCACCAAGTTGCTAAGCTTCCCGAAGTGTGCAGGGATGGGCCTGGGCCCGGCCACCAGGCCCTGAGGCCACTAGGTCAAACGCACACGGGTTCCAATCCAGGCTGGGCGCTGTGTGACCTTGGGGTGTCACCTGCCTTCTCTGGGCACTCACTGGTCACTGCCACAGCTGCCCAGGGGTCCACCATGGAGTGGCCAAGTGGTAGACCCGGGGCCTGGCCTCCCACTGCAGCCCCCAGCCGACCCTGCCCGCCTCTCTCTCCTGGGCCTTTGCAATGTCGCCTTCCTCTAGGGCCCTGAGGCCCTTGTGGTCCATGTGCATAGGCAATGCTGGCCTGGCCACTTAGTGTGGTATCACACAGGGTCGGGGACAGTGTCCCCCTGACACACGTGTGCCCCAGACCTGTGTGTGACCTAATTTGGAAATCGGGTCTCTGCAGCTGTCACTGGCTAGGCTGAGTCACAGAGCCAGGAGCTCAGCTTGCAGGGACAGCAGGGGTGCTGGACAGCGGCCACATGACCACAGGACAGTGCCACGGCTGCAGCCACCAAGGCCAGAGTAGGAAGGAGGCCCTGGAGCTCATCGAGAATTTGCTTTGGTTCTGTTTTTGCTTTTGCTTTTTGAAGTCCTGGTCTTTCACACTGAGTTACATCCCCAGCTCTTCTTCTTTTTTTTTTTTTTTTAAGTATTTGACCTTTCATTTATGAAAATATAAATTTTAATGAGTTTAATGTAACTTACGCAGAAGCAAATTCTCATGAAAGAGAATTAGGAAGAAACATTTAAAAATGCTTGCCTTTCAACTGGCATTAAAATGGTGCATTTTTGTAATAGTAAAATTAAGAACTTTCTGCAAGTTATATTTTTATTTTTCATTTCTTCATTTTTAAAATTTTCATTTTTTGGTACTGTGGATGGAACTCAGGACCTTGCCCTTGCCAGACAGGTGCTTATGCTGCTGAGCTATGTCCCCGGGGCTAAAGTTTTTGTTTGTATTTGTCCTAGTTTTCAGCTCATTGTGAGCACGTTTGTCATGGAGAGTTGGGC
This sequence comes from Capromys pilorides, assembly GCA_004027915.1. Classification (NCBI taxonomy): domain Eukaryota; kingdom Metazoa; phylum Chordata; class Mammalia; order Rodentia; family Capromyidae; genus Capromys; species Capromys pilorides. The sequence continues at coordinate 20,010 of PVKN010008259.1, forward strand.
ATGGACAGAACACATCTAAATTCTTCCATGTCCTTAGCCCTGGCTTAAAAGTGTTTCTGATTTTTTTTTTTTAATTTTTTTTTTTTTAACTTTGGGGACACAGTCACACTAAATCACTGTTACCCAGGCTGGGCTCACCTTGAGATCTTCCTGCCTCGGCCTCCCAGAGTGCTAGGATTAAAGGCATACACCACTATGCCCCCAATTTCTGTTCAAGTCCCCACTGTGAGTCATTTTGCAACAGCAGACACAGGACACACATCTAGGGCCTGCGCCCTCTCTGAGGGTGACCGCGCCGGGCCCCCGCCTGTCTCCCAACCCGTCACCATCCCTGTCCTCTGTGGGTGGGGTACCCAGGCTCAAGGGACTCCTCCTTGCACCCTGGAGAGCCCTGCCCCAGCCTCCACCGTCCCTGGACCCCACCCTCTTCCTTCGCACAGCGCCAAGCACAGCGGGCTGCAGTGCCACCGAGTGCCGCCGCGGGAGGGCGGCAGAGACCCCCAGACCAGCTGGGCCGCTACTGTGCCGGGGCTTGGAGACCCGAAGCCGCCTCCCGCCCTGTGGCGCGGCCCCCTGGTGGCCAGAGCTGGAAGCGCAGCGAGGCCCGGGCAGCGGCACTGACCTCCGCGCCCTGGTCCTGAAGCCAAGTCGCCCCCGGGCCAGTGCGCACAGGCCGCCTCTGAGTCCGCTGTTATCTGTGTGCACAGTGGGTCCTCCAGCCCCCCAGACCACACCGGGGCGGCTGCCTCGTGAGAGGGCCAGGAAGGCCCCTGACCTCTGGCAGGGCGGCGACGAGCAGGAGAGGTGAAGCTTAGAGATGCTGGTTTGTTCGCTGCCTCGGCTCGCTACTCGCCCAGCTCTTTCTGTTCCACGTTCTGAGTTCTGAGGCAGGCTCCTGCCAAGTGGCCCAGGCTGGCCTCCCCTCGTGATCCTCCTCCTCAGCCTCCTGCGTGCTGGGATCACAGCGCTCCCCGGGACAGGTTAAAGTCCATTTCTGACCCAGCTTTCCTCTGTAGGTATTGAAAGTCTAGAGACAGGTGCCAATGGCCAGGGGAGAGCACCGCTTGCCTCGCTTCCGTGGTCACTCACTGGGATCGCACGGTGTGGCCTCTCACAATCTTGGCAAATAACTTTCAAGGCTCTGCAATCAAATCCTCTGCCCTCTCTGCTCAGTGGCGCAGCCTCTGAAGGAAAGGGACAGGAAGCTACGGACAGGAACGGTTACCCAGGCTGCCCACTGCCCGGGTGCAACAAGTGGACCCTCGCTTACACAAAGCCCCTGTGGAGCGCCTTTCCATTTGCGGCCTCAGGTGGGGACTGTTCTCAGCTGAGGCTCAGGGATCCACCAAACCCACCCTCTTTCCCACAGTGTGTGTGTGGGGGGGGGGGGGCGGGGAGGCTGACAGGACCCAGGGCTTCCTGCAGAGCAGGCGCTGACTGACCCCAGATCTCCTCCACCCAGCAGCCTGGTGCTGTCTGAGGCTGAGCAGCGGCTTGGCCTGGAGGGAGAGGCCCCAAGTCCAACCCCACTGGCTCAGTTCTGGTCCTGGTTCTGCACCCTCTCGGGGCTCGCTGTCCCCATCGATGAAACAGGCACCAGCTGTGTCCTCCAGGAGCCGAGGGAGGGACTGAGTTGTATAGTGCGTGGGGGGCACCTCGCATGCCAGCCCGCGCTCAGCAGCCAGGATGCAACGGCCGATGCTGCGCCTTCAGATGGGGGGTTTGACTGGGCTCACGGTTAAACAGGGCGCGGTCCGTGGTAAGCTGCTCCGAGGTGGGAGGATCATGCCGGAAGTGAACTGGGAGTGTGGGGGTGGGAAAAGCTGGAGAGGAAGGGGTGGGGCAGCACGAGTCGTCCCCCCCAGGCCACGTGGGCACCCCCTTATGCAGCTAGCCCTGCCTCCCAGGGGATGGGCCCACCAAGAAGCCCATGGGTGGCCCTACCCACTTGACGCAGTCGGAGTCCCAGGTCACCACTTTCCCCAAACCCCAGCCAGGGACACAGGGGCCTTTGGGGGGAGGGTCCCAGAATTCAAATTCACCACCTGTGCTCAGAAACGGGAAGAGTCAGGCCAAAATCGTGGGGGTGTGGGCTCAGCTCCCTTTCCTCGGTGCCCCTATCCTGCACCCGAGCCATCCCGTCACATAGTGGGCCTGCAGGAAAACTTTGCGATGGTGAGTCCTACACCGGGCTCCCAAGTGCCTTGCCCTGAGGCCCCCAGCCCCTCCTGGGACAGGACCGGCCCCAGCTGCCCGGGTCGGGTCAGAGCCTCCCTGGGTGGTCGCGACCTGGGAACACGGCCCAGAGTGGGGCCCCGGCCTCTTCTGTTCCTGCAGCGCTGGCGCCAGGCGGTCCCCACCTGGCCCTGTCCATCTCACCACCCCTCCCTGTGCGCTTACTCACCCCATCCTGAGCAGCACACAGAGGCAAAGGGAGGCGAGGTGGCCTTAGGGAAGGGAGGGAGAGGCCGGCGCTGCTGCGCAGGAACCGTCCCGGCCCCTCTTCCCCACCGCGAGACAAGCTTTATCCCTTGAGTACAGCGTCCATGCAGAAATCCGCCGAAGACACTTGCGGGGCTGGGGGTGCTGCCCTGTGCTAGGGCCTCCACCAGGCCTGGGTCCCCTCCTTAGCATCACAGGAAAAGACACACACACACACACACACACACGCACACACATGCACACACTCTCTCTCACACATACACACACACACACACACACTGTTGCACTCACATGTGCAGGCTGACAAACTCTAGGGCCAGCTCCCTCCTCTTGTAGACAGCAGGTGCCAAAGCAGTGCGTGTGTGCGTGAAGGTTTGGGGGGCACAGGGAGCCTGCTCTCCTCCACCAACTTGGTATCAGGGTACAAGAACCGTGCTCTGTGTTGTGTGAGCATCAGGGTACACAGTGTCTTCACCACACCCCCAGAAGTGCCCCCAAAGGGAGCCGACTCCCCCGGGCATGGGGCTGTGCCGCTGGCACCAGGAGGGACGGAGCCACCGCGTCCCCACCCGTGGAGCAGCTGTTGGCTTGGTGTGTAGTGTGAGCCACACCACGTGCTTGCTGTCAGGCGCCTGGCCTCCGCGGCGCACACAGTAGGAGCACAGGAGGCGCGCTCCCCCACCCTCAAGCTGCAGGGAAGGCCCAGGGGACCCGCCTCTTGAGGACCCCTCAGGTCAGCCTCACTCAGCTGGCTCCTGGGGCCATAAATTCCCTCGAAGGGAAGGAGAAACCGCCCAGACTTGACGTCAACGCAAACAGCCTAATTGGGCCTGGAGCCTCATAATTCTCGGAGTCCAGGCTGCGTGTGTCTAGGAACCTCACAGTGGAGGTGCAGGCGTCTTCAGTGGCGGCCTGAAATGCAGGCTTTGTCTCTGGGGCACCACCCCAGCCCTGCCCAGGCAGGCGCTTATCACTGTGGGGGAGAAGAGGCCGGATGCTGGGCTGCACCCTTCCAGGAGGGCTGCAGAGCTCCTGGCAGAGGCCACGCGGGGTCCGTGGCAGAGATCACCCCCCGCCCCACGCACCCTTCGTCTCAGGAACTGCAGGCTGTGCTGTCCCACTCCTGTCAGGTGGGCTGGGGTACAGAGAGGGGAGGGGAGGCCCCCCACAGCTTGGGCTGAAGAGACCCTGCCAAGAAGGGAGGGCCCATAGCCTCCGAGGCTAGAACATTCCTCCATGAGGAAGCCAAAAAATTCCCCAAACAACACTCTGTAGCTTACAGCCAGTGGAGGAAGAAGAGGATTTCCTCTCTGGGCAGCTCCTGGGGAGGGGGTGGGGGTGCCTTGTACGACCGAGCCACTGGCAGCCAGGCGGCGAGGTGGGGCCGGAAACAGGGTCCAGACGCCAGCAGCACCAAATTTGGACAAGCTCAAGGGCAAGACTCGGGACTGATAGGTGTAACCCCGGGAGAGGCACTGGTGCTTCAGATTGGGTAAACTGAGGCACCACAGTGTCTAGTCCCACCCTGCAGAGCGGCAGGTCATGGGACAGTAAGTAGGGGAAGGCCTGGGCAGCACTTCCTGGGCACCTCAGGGTTCAGTGGGGCTCCACGAGGCCACTGCTCCCCCAACAGCCCTGCAAGCTAACACTCTGGTCTGGGCCGAACGGCCTTCTGGGCACGAATGGGGGATCCTAGGTAACGGAGTTCAGAGTTTTCCTCACACCCGCTGGGAACAAGTGTGACAGCTGCACCACCTGACTGAGCCCAGTGGCTACCGCACTGTCATCTGCAGGAGCTTGACACGGTGGGCGAGGAGCTCAGTGGTCAGCACCGGCCTGGTGTGAGCGAGGAGGCCCCGGTTCCATCCTCAGCCCTACAAAAAAGAAGAAAAACATTTAACACAAGCAGCACACAGCACGCCTGTAATCCCAGCACACAGCACGCCTGTAATCCCAGCACTTGGGAGGCTGAGGCAGGAGAATCAGTACAAGTTTGAGACCAGCCTGGCCTACAAAGGTGAGCTCAAGGCCAGCCTGAACTGCATAGTGACACCTTGTCTCAAAAACACACACACACACAAAAAAAAGCAGCATACAAACAGCGCTGGTCCAAGACAGAGAGGAGAGAGTGAAGACACCCCTGGCAGAGGCCTCCACGGCGGGCACAGCTTCTCCTGCCTGGGCGGTGCACAGGCTGAGTGACTGGATTGGAACTGGAGGCTGCTGCTTTAGGGCCTGGGCACCAGCTCCTTCCTCCCTGGTCTTCCTCCTTCCATCTCGGACTCGTCCTGGCCGCAGTGCCTAGGAGCTCAGGAGGTGGGGAGGGCTGCACACGGAAGGGGCCTTCCTTGGTGTTGGGACCCTTGAAGGGACAGTGAGAGAGCACAGGGCTGGCCAGCCCCACGATGCAGGAGTTGGAAGAGGGCAAGACAGAGGGATCAGGCGCGTACGCGTGTACTCGTGTGTCCTCTGTGTAGGGCAGGGCTGGCCCTTACGTGGTGACAGCCTGTGGCTTTGGACAGGTGAAGCCAGGTGGGCTCCCTCGGGGGCCTACTCGTGGGGCGTGGTGGCCCCTCCCTGTCAGGAGGTGAGCTGTGCCTGAAGGCCCATAGCACATAATGAGCACCGGGTGTCCTAGTGCTCAGGGTGGCAAGGGAGAGGTGGAGGGGCCCCGCCCTGGCCACCTTCAGGCCAGATGAGGGCCCAGTACTGTCGGGCCTCTGTCCCCATCCTCTCTTCTCCAGTGAGGAGACTAGGCTGGAGGGCATGGCACAGAGGCGAGCAGGAAGGGGCTGGGCGCCATCTAGGTGGGCCGAGATCACCCGGTTCCTTCAGAGGGACACGTGAACCCCTCGGTTTCCAGTGGTTCCAGACTGGGAAGGAAGCGCAGCCACTCCCTCCCCTCCCTGTGTGGTTCCGGCTCAGGGACTGTGGCCACGGGA
>PVKN010008260.1:0-14044 GCA_004027915.1 Capromys pilorides
CCATGGATGAACTCAAGACCTTGCACTTGCCAGGCAGGCATTTAAGCCATTGAGCTCTATCCTCAACTCTAGGCTGTACTTGATGTTATTGTTATTGCTGATTGTATTACTTTATGCAGGGTGACATAATTGTTCTAATCAGTTGTTCTTACTGGTATGCCAACACTGTGATTGCCTAACAGTCATAAACAGTATTATAGGCAAGTGCCAAGGAATCAAGTGCTACGCCAAAGAGGCAGCAACTTCTCATCAGAATAAATTGAAAAGATAGGATCTTTAAACTTTATTTATTTATGTTATGGCTGGCTCAGCCTGCCCTGGGAGTGGGGCTGGCACAGCATGTGGGGCTGGGGATCGAGCCACAGTCCCTGTGGTTGCCTAAGCTTGTCTAAGCAGGTGCTTTAGGCCACTGAACTATCTCGCCAGCTCTGGAAAAGATAGGATCTTGCAACAGACTCAAAACCCAAAAGCTAACAACACCTGGAAGACATCTCTGAGAGGTAGTCATTTCCTTTTTTTTTTTATTATGGCCAACTCAGCCTCTCCTGGGGGTGGAGCTGGCATAGCATGTGGTATCAGGGATTGAACCATAGTCCCTGTGGTTGCCTAAGCTTGCCTAAGCAGGCACTTTAGACTGCTGAGCCATCTTACTGGCCCATTTCCTAAAGATTTGAAATACCACCAAATAAAGCTATTTACCATAAGCAACTTATAAGCATCAATTCAGAAATTAAACAAAAAGAAAAAATAGAAAATGAGAAGTCATGGAAGCAAAATGCTACCCTGGACTTCTAGCTCACCAAAGGCAAACCCAGGGAACAATGAAGTTGAACAATTTGAAGCCACCCACCTGGACTCTCTGAAGTGGTAACAGTGGAAGTAACAAAGCAAATGAATGAGGCTCTAGAAAAAGTAAAATCAGAAATACTTTCTCAGATAACCACAGAGATGGTGACCATAATGGAAGACATAGTGATTCAAGAGCAGATACAGATTTTAAAAAATAGAGGAGTTTGGGAAGATGATGGAAACCATAGACATCCAGCGTAGGAAAGAAATGGAATCCATAAAACTATTCAAACAGTTCTCCCGGTGATTTAAAATTCCATTGAAGTTATACACAACAGAATTACCCAATGTGAGGACAGAATATATATCTAGAAGATAGGATTGCAATTAGTGATCATGAAAAAAAGACTTTTTTCTTTTTTCTTTGTCTTTTTGAGATAGGGTTTCACTATGTAGCTCAGGCTGGCCTGGGTGGGCTTGAACTAACGTGATCCTCTTGCTTCAGCCTCCTGAATGCTGGGATTGCAGGTTTGTTTCATCATGCTCAGCCAAGATTTCTCAAAAATAATGAGGAAAAAGTAGCAAGAAACCATGAAAAAAATCAATCCAACATATGCTAGATGATTCAAAGAAACATAATATTGAACAAAGTCAATAAAAAAGCAGAAGATACTATAAACTTACTGTTCACAGAAGTAATAGTAGAAAATTTCACAAGCAGGAAAATAGAATTTGACAAACAAATAAGTGAGGCTTATAGAACTTCAATTAGCTATGATAAAAAAAGTCTATATCACTGGGGATATAGTTAGGTGACATAGGTGCCTGCCTGGTAAGCACAAGGTTCTGAGTGTGATCTCTGGTACAAAAAAAAAGAAACCCATATCAAGGGATATAATTGTCAAGATTCCAGAAAATCAATATAAGAACAAATTATTAAAAGCTGTTAGAAGAAAGCAACAAATCATGTATGAAGGAAAATCCATCAGAATCATATCAGATGTCTCACAAACCCTTAAGTTGAATTTGGAGAGAAGTGTTTCAAGGTCCAAAACAAAACAACCTCCAACCCAGACTAATGTACCTTCAAAATTATCTTTCAAAAGTGATGGAGAGTCAGGTGTGGTGGTACATACCTATAATCCCAGCACTTGGGTGATTGAGATAGGAGGATTGCTGTGAGTTTGAGGCCAGGTCAGTGTAGGCTACAAAGTGAGCTTAAGACCAGCCTGAACTGCATAGTGAAACCCTACCTTGAAAGGACAAAATATTTGATGGATAAATAAAATACTTCTATGATACAGAACACTTGAAGAAATTCATGACACCAAGATGTTCTGAAGGACATTTTAGAAAGAGATAACAAAGACAGGGCTGAGGAGATAGCTCAGTAGAATAAGCACTTACCTGGCAAGCACAAGGACTTGAGTTCAATCCTCAGCTCCACAAAAAAAAAAAGAAAAAAAAAAGAGAGAGAGAGATAACAAACACAAAAACTCCATGAACCCCCATGGAATGAATCTACCAGGCAAGACAATTTATTTATGTATTTATTTTTAGTACAGAGTCTTTCTATGTAGTTCAGGACTCATAGTGATCCTCCTGTCTTAGCCTCCCTAGTACTGGGAGTTCAGGTACCACTGGGATTACAGGCACGACCACGCCTGGTTTTGGGCTAACATGGCATGCAGTGTTGGGGATCAAAACTCGAGTTCTTACATTTGCCAGGCAGGTATTTTGACCTCTGAGCTATCTCCCCAGCCCAAAGGCAAATAATTAAATGGGAACAAAAATTTAGAAATTCTAAAAAGGGCTGTGGATTTATATCAGCGTGAAGGCCTTGAATCCAATCCCCAGTACCACCATCACTACCACCCCACCAAAAAAAAAATAAAATAAAATAAATTAAAAAAAAAATAATAAATTAGGAGAAAGATGTATTCAGAGAGGGACTGGGGAGACAGCTTCATGGCACAAGTGCCTGCCTGGTAAGTGCAAGGTTGTGAGTTCAAACCCTGGTCCCAGAAAAAAAAGATGTATTCACAGAATATATAAGATTGATTGATTTGATTTGGTACTGGGAATTAACACAGGACTTTTTGTTTGCCGGGCAGTCTCTGTTCCCCTGAGCTACATCTCCAGCCCTCAGATTTTATATAATAAACAAAAGTAGAGATTATTTCTCAGCCTTTTTGCTAAGGGCAAATGTGGTATACATTATCAGTTTAATAAATAAAAATAGAAAATAATCACGTTAATATGGCATTAATATCAAGTTATATTGATGCATCAAATATATGTTTATATTTAAAAATTTTTTTACAAAAAACTTTCTTTCTTTCTTTCTTTCTTTCTTTCTTTCTTTCTTTCTTTCTGTTATGGCTGGCTTGGCCTGCCCTGAGTTTGGGGCTGGCACAGCATGTGGTGCTGGGGATCGAATCGCAGGCCCTACAGTTGCCTAAGCTTGCTTAAGCAGGCGCTTTAGACCACTGAGCTATCTTGCCGGCCCCTATATTTAAAAATTTCTTAAAACTCAGGTAGGCCACAGATTTTATTTTATTTTTTGGATCACAGATTTTAAAACATTATCAAAAACAGAAAGACAATATGCCCACTCTCAGGGCAGGCTGAGCCGGCCATAATAAAAATAAAATAAAATTAAAAAAAAAAAAAAACAGAAAGACAATAAATGTGCAATATAATAAGCCAAGCATTGTGCTTTTTCCTTCAGCTCTTGCCTTAGGCAATATTTTTTGGAGTAGCAGTGCGTGACCTTTCCACCCTTTCACTTAACATTAGAACATCCTCATTTTTCATGTTGGAATCATGACCTTTGGAACAGAAAGGAATGTTAGAAATGGTCACATCATCTGATTTATTTTTAGAGATAAGGAAACTGAGGCCTAACATGATGACTGCCTCCAAGTCTCCTAATAAAATAACAACTCTAATTTCTGACTTGTGATGTCATCTTCCTGCCCCACAGCCTTTGAGATTTTTCTGATGCTTTCTCCTCTTTTGGTCTTCACAAAATACTTTGAAGCAAGGATTTTGAAGCACAAATTTATCATGGTTGGGTTTACATGCAATCATTGATTAGAGGCCTTTTGTTTTGTAGTCCTTGGAGTTGAATCCAGGGTCTTTGCACTTAACTACTTTCTTTCTTTCTCTCTCTCTCTCTCTCTCTCTCTCTCTCTCTCTCTCTCTCTCTCTCTCTCTCTCTCTCTTTCCTGTTGCCGAGGCTTGAACTCAGGACCTTACAGTTGCCAGACAGGCACTTATGCCATCGAGCTATTTCCCCGAGCACCCTTATTTATTAAATTTTATTTTGTGACATAATCTCACTAAACTGCCTATCCTGGGCTTGAAGTTGTGATCCCCCTGCCTCAGCCTTCTAGAGAGCTGGGACTACAGGTGTGTACCACCACAGTAGGTTTCTTAGAGTTGAATGGCAACATTGTGTAGCCCCATGGGACTCACACACTGCTAATTGTAGGGTAAATAAATCTGGTACAGCCAGTCTGGAAAACTTTTAGAGAGTATTTCCTAAAACTGAACATCATGCCAAGTGTGGTGGTACTCACTTGTAATCCCAGCTCTCTAGAAGGCTGAAGCAGGAGGGTTGCCATGAATTTGACATCAGCCTGAGCTATATAGTGAGTTCAAGGCCATCCTGAACTACATATAGAAACCCCGTCTGAAAAAAAAAAAAAAACAAAAAACTATTTACTCTATGACCAACTATTCTTCTGCTGTGCATCCTTTCATTAGAAATGAGATTTTAGAGCCGGCCAGATAGCTCAGTGGATTAAAGCACCTGCTTAGGCAGATGAAAGGACTTGGGTTCAATCCCCGGCATGTTGTGTTGGTCCCACCCCCTGGGCATGCTGAGATGAAGATTGAGACTGGCAGTGGTGGTGCATGCCTAGCTCTTTGAGAGGGTGAAAATGGGAGGATCATTATGAGCCTAATCTGTGTAGTGAGACCCTGTAGACCCTGTATTAAATACAGAAAGAAAGATAGATAGATTGATTTTAGGTCCAACAAATGTCATTTATAAAGGTGTTCATAGCTTCCTTATTCAGAACCCCTCCATCTATCCTCAATAGAACAGCTGAATTGTGTATTCATATAACAAAGTACACAACGAAAAATAGTGAATCTCTGCTCCCCCCTCCCCTTTTTTTAGACAGGGTTTCTCTATGTAGTCAAGGCAGGCCTCAAATTTGTGACAATCCTCTGCCTCACTCTCCCAAGTGCTGGGATTATAGGTATGTACCACTACACCTAACTTCTGTACATATTAAATCATGAATTAGTCTCATGAATATAACATTGAGTGAAAGAAGCAAGGTATAACAAAGAATAATACATTGAACTAGGCATGGTGGCATAGGTCTGCAATCCCAGCACTCAGGAGGGTGAAGCACAAGGATTGCTGTGAATTCGAGGCCCAACTGGCTACAAAGTGAATTTAAGACCCATCTGAAATGCATAAAGAAATCCTGTCTCAAAAAGACAAGAAAAAAAAAAAAAAAGTACACTGAGTTGAGCATGGTAGCACACACTTATAACTCCCAACTACTTGGAAGGTTGAGACAGGAGGACAGTTCAAGGTCATCGTGGGCAATTTAGCAAGATCCTATCTCCAAATAAAGTGAAAAGGGTTAGGCATACAGCTCTGCAGTAGAGTCTGCCTAGTATGCCAAAGGCCTTAAGTTCAATCCCCACCACTGGAAGGAAAAAGAAATTTATTGTGTGGTTCCATCTATATAAGCTCAAGGTAAGACAAACTAACCTAAAGCAATAAGTGAGTGGTAATTAGCTGGGTTTTGGTTCCATGGTAGAGCACTTACCTGGTTTATCCATGGCCCTGGGTTCAACTTCCAACATTATTTTCTAAAAAATTGAGTGGTAGTTATACAGAAGGACAAATATTGCCTTAAAGAGGTATAAGAGAGTTAAAAACATTGTATATAATTTTTTCTATTTCAAAATCTTATTAGGCTAGGGGCTGGGAAGATAGCTCCGTGGCACAAGTGCCTGCTTGGCAAGTGCAAGATCATGAGTTTGAACCCCAGTCCTGTTAAAAAAAAAATAAAATAAAATCTTATTAGGCTGACAAGTATGGTGGTGCATACCTGTAATACCAGCACTCAGGATGCTGAGCCAGTAGGATTGTCATGAGTTTGAGGCCAGTCTGGGCCACATAGTGAGTTCAAGGCTATCCTGAACTACATAGCAAGACCCTGTCTTGAAGAACAAGAAGAGGAAGAGGAAGAGGAAGAGGAAGAAGGAGGAGGAGGAGGAGGAGGAGAAGGAGAAGGAGAAGGAGAACAAGAAGAAGAAGAAGAAGAAGAAGAAGATTATTATTATTAGAGCTGGAATGTAGCTCAGTAGTGGATTATTTGTTTAGTGTTTGCAATGCCCTGGATTTAATCCCCAGTACTACAGATGGAGGAAAAGGAGAAGAAGAGTAAGACAAAGGAATAGAAAAGAAGAAAAACCTAGAGAAGAAGGAGGAATTCATAGTGTATATCTTGATATAGACATTGTAATGGGTGTTTATAAAGGTGTTTATGTAACTACAACTGATCAGATTGTGTGTAAGTGTATTTTCTGTTACTGTAGTGAAATAGCTGAAATAATATAGAAAGAAAAGGTTCACGATTGCTAACGGGTTTGAAGTTTCAGTCTAGGATCAGCTGGCCTATTGCTTTGGGCTCTGATGAGGGAACAAGTCACAGAGGGAGTGCAGGGCAAAGCAAAAGTGCCTGTCTTGCCAGGAAGCAAGGGAGAAAAAGGGCACAGTCCCAGTGGCTGAAGAACCTTCCAGGTCCTTTAAGGACCTCCTCTTAAAGGCTCCACCACCTCCTCGTAATGGCACCCTGGGGACCAAACTTTTTAATTCACAGGCTTTTGAGGGACATTCAGCAACCAAATTGTAGCAAGATGTATACTTAAAATTCATGTCCATTATGCATGAAATAAAAAATTTAAACATGTGATGCTCTAGGAACTGGAGCCATCTGAGTAAGGTCTATAGTCTTATTGATTATACTGTGCCAATTAATGTCCTGATTTTGTTAATGCACTGTAGTTATGTGAGATGTTACCATTGGAGAAAGCTGGGTTTAGGTACATAGAATCTCCCTATATTATTTTTTGAACCTCTTTGAGTCCATAATTATTTCAAGCTATAAAGTTAAGAAAAAAACTTTCCAGGCATGGTGGCACACGCCTGTAATCCCAGCACTTGGGAGGCTGAGGCAGGAGGATTAGTACGAGTTCCAGACCAGCCTGGGCTACAAAAGTGAGCTAAAGGCCAGCCTGGACTCATAGCGAGACCCTGTCTCAAAAAGACACACACGCACACACACACACACACACACACACACACACACAAAAGAAAAGAAAAAACTCATCTTTCCTACTCTACATTTTAAAGTTCATATAGTTCAAACATATTATTCTTTCAGTCACACTCCTGTCATCTACAACCAAACTTATGGATCAAATACATTTATAGTATTTTCTTTTCCAAATGGTTTAAGTCCTTCCATTCCCCCTCCCTCTCTCTTTTCCTTCCTTTCTTCCCTCCCTTCTCCCCACCTTCTCCTTCTTTCCTTCCTGCCATCCATCCATCCATTCATCCATCCATATATCTCCTTTTATGTGTTTTTCATGTATCCCTCCTTTCTTTTCTTTTATTGTGTCATTGACTGTTTTCATAATTATATTATTCAGGGCTGGGGAAGATAGCTCAGTAGAATAAGCACTTGCCTGGCAAGCGCAAGGACCTGAGTTCAATCCCTGGTTACACACACACACACACACACACACACACACACACACGAAAGTGTACCATAGTTATATTATTGAAAAGAAGCCTGCTGTTTTCTAACACCTCTAGATTACTGCCCACTCTGAGAGCATTTCCATTTGGGTGCCCACAGGCTCTTACTACTCACACGCAGGCAAATCAAAGACTCGGAAAGTGCAGAATTCCTGATTCTACTCTCTTCCCTCATCTAGGCCATGGTGACCTATGGGCAGACCTCTAATTTGTAAGTCTGGGTATACCTGTTTGGAAAATGGGTTGAATAATAGGTGCCTCCTCCCTCACCAGGGTGTTGAACTTTAATTACTGTTTGCACTGTTGCTTAAGATGTGGAGATGAAAGGCAGTTTTAAAAGTCCATGTTATTGGCATTAGTAATAAAGCTGAGGAATTTGTATGTTTGCAAAGTTTGTCCCAAGTGGAAAAAGGGTAGAAAAGGTTGATTTTATGAGGAAAAACCTTGCTGAAAAACAGCCACAGATCCTTGCTGGTATAAATAGCAAGAACATCATGTACCTCAAAGTATTTTGCAAATTTCACATTCTCCCATACCCCTGAAAAGATAGAACCCACACTTACAAAATTAAAACAAGGAGTTCCCTGGGATAACAGAGAAGGGAATTCAGGGGATAATTTTTGTCTGTGATCATTCTTAGTGCTCTTCACAGTTTACAAGAAAAGTACAGTTAAAGCAAAGTTGTTTTTTAGCGATCATTACTTTGCATTCTTGTTGTTTTCTATTTTGATCCCATTTTTACCAACATCATAGCTACCAATAACTTAAAAAAAACAAAACAAAAAATCCTGACACTTTGGGAAGCACTGTATCAAGCAGAGGTTAGGAAAAAATTTCAGCTCAGCCTTCAAAGCGTTTACCATCAAACTAGAAGGTAAATCGGAGTAGCCTATATTTAGAATTTACTTCATGGTTCCCTGTTATTAATAATAACTGCTCCCTGTGGTGTGTCCAAAGCTCTTTGAAATGCATTACTTCATTTGATCCACCAACAATGCTGGAATTTCAAGCTATGATTTAAAGGACAGGAAACTGAAGCTTAGAGAGAAGTGACTTCTATAAGACCACACTGCTCAGCAAATGTTGGTGTTAGGGCTTAAACTTAGTCTATGGAAATTTAGAGGAATGATGTAGAAAGGAAACCTTGGACTTTTATCTCTGGTTCAAGGTTAGTGAAGGGCAAAGGCCAATGCCACATGGCATCTAATCAGAGAGGAGGTGTAGTATGGAGGTTATGGGTGTGCTGGGCCTTGGAATTAAAGATTCTGGTTTTGTTCTTGACTCTTAATCGCTATATAGTGTGGAGTATATGACTTCACTGAACTTCAGTTTCCTCATCTGTTAAATGGAGACATAATAATAGTGTTGACTTCTTCCCTAGGTTCTATGCAAAGAGATAATCTATGGAATGCACTTAACCCAGTTTCTGGCAGACATAGGCTTTGTAAAAAGTGACCAGATGAGATCTTAGTAAATGAATGAACAACAGTGTGGGGCGGGGCTGGTGCAAATGCCGGACCAGGGATTGAACCACATTTGCCAAAGTAGGCATAGTCCACTGAGCTATCTTGCCGGCCCTCTCTCTGCCTTTTTTGAGACAGGGTCTTGATATACTGGTCTTGAGCTCACTTTGTAGCCCAAACTGATCTCAAACTCCTGCCTCAGCCTCTCAAGTGTGGGGTGTCTCAGTTACTCTTCTCTTGTTGCTGGGACAAAATACCCTACCCCCAAAATGAAGAAAGGAAAGATTTACTTAGTTTGTGGAGGTTTAGTCCATACTCAGCTGAGTCCAAGGCAGACTGGCACATGGCAGAGAGTAGCCATTCATGGTGGTAGCAAAGAGCAGAGCAAAGGGAGGAGTAGCAGCAACAGTGGCTATGGAGAAGAAGTCTAGCTCCCTTAAGTCATGTTTAGGCTATGCACCCGAGGCTGGGTGTACTACTCACACCCATAACTCCAGCAGCACTCACACCCATAATCCCAGTGGATCATAAGTTAATCACAAATTCTAGAAGTCTGCTCCATGACTACATGAGGCTTTGGCAGGGACAAATAGACACAAACTATAACACTGGGATGCATCACCAGGCCTGGCTAATCTCATACATAGTCAAGATACAGAATAATTCCATGTTAAAAACGTCTGATGTGACAGCCTCTTTCTGTCTTTCCTGACTCTCACTTGTGGTAATCACCAATGTATTCATCTTTGCAATTTGTCATTTCAAAAATGTTACATAAATACAATCATGCAATGTTTTGAGATTGGCTTTTTTTTTTTTTTTTGGTGGTACCAGGTATCAAACTCAGGACCTTTCACTTGCCAGACAAGCATTTATTCCACTGAGCTATCTCCCCAGCCCTGAGATTGGCTTTTTTTTTTCTTCAGCATAATTTCCTTGAAATCTGATGAAGATGCCGCAAGTATCTACAGTCCCTTCTTTTTTATTTGTTATCAATATTCTATAATATAAAAGTACTAGTTTGTTTTACACTCACCCATTGAAGGATATATGAGTTCTTTTCAGTTTGAGAGAATTGTGAATTGAGCAATTCCTCATGGAATTAGTCCTTTGGGGAACTTGTTTGGTTATGGAGGTTTTTGTGTGAATGTTAAATTTTTCATTTTTCCTGGGATAAATGCCCATGTTTACTATTGCTGTATATTGGTAAGTAATTAGGCTTTGTAGGAAACTATCTCAGCTCTTGGGAGGCTGTAAACAGGTGGATCATTATGAGTCTAATCTAGTAGTGAGTAGTGAGACCCCGAACACTCTGTAGACACTTCCCTAAAAAAAAAGAAAGAAGAAAAAAGAAACTGCCATTTCTTTGCAGAGCAAACTTCCTATTTTGCATTTCTGATAAGAACACAGAGGGGCTGGGGAGATAGCCCTGTGGCATAAGTGCCTGCCCAGTAAGTACAAGTCGTGAGTTTGAACTCTGGTCTCCACACACACACACACACACACACACACACACACACACACACACACAAAGAGTACAGGAACAGCTTGATTTCTCCCCATCCTCACCAGCATTTTGTGTGTTATCATTATTTTATATCTCTGACATTCTGATGGGTGTGTAGTTATATCTCATTGTGGTTTTCTGGGTTTATTTTTTGTTTGTTTGTTTTAGACAAAGTTGAACTCACTATGTAGCCCAGGCTGGCCTAAAATTTGAAGCAATCCTCATGTCTCAGACTCTCTAATGCTGAGATTACCACTGTGTGCCACCATGCATGACATGGGCACCATTTTGAAAGCTATTTTTATCTCTATTGAATTGTTCTAGGCCTGTCAAAAATCAATTGAGCATATTTATGTGAATTTACCTCTGAGCCAAGAATCAAAAAAATTTTGACTCAAATATTGAACTCCAGTCAGCAGAACACAAGAAATCAATCCATTAAGAGACTGAATGAAAACTAACATATGAAACATTTATCAAACAACCCAATGCTCTATGTAATTAGATATGAAACTGTAAGAAATTGGCTGTGAGTGCTCTGCTCATTCATTCAAACACAGGCTCAGAGAAGTGGTTTGAGTCAGCAAGGTACACTGAAGCAGGCGGTGATTTTGGGACAGGGAGTCCTTTGGGGAACTTGTGCTGTGATTCTATCCTTTATTCCCTGAGTGACACTGGGCAAGTTAACCAGGCTCTTGGAGCACTTTCTTGATTATTTCATGGAGATCGCCTTACTTGCCTCATGGAATTAATTTGGGGACCAATGAGAGGGGACCTGAAATGTTTGTTTGTTTGTTTGTTTTATTTGTGTTCTGGCAGGCTCAGCCTGCCCTGGGGGTGGGGCTGGCACAGCATGTGGTGCCAGGGATCAAACCGCAGTCCCTGTGGCTGCCTAAGCTTGTCTAAGCAGGCGCTTTAGATCATTGAGCCATCTTGCCAGGCCCCTGGAACCTGAAATGTTAACACTAACCCTGGTCTATAGTAGCTAGAGCAGGAACAGATCCATGAAATGATTTGGTTGTTTGTTTGTTTGTTTTTTTTTCTGTTTCTGTTTTATTTTTGTAGTGCTGGGCATGGCACCTAGGACCTTCACACTGAGTTATATCCCTGACACATTTTTTTATTTTGAGACAGGGTTTCACTAAGTTGCTAAATTGCTTGAACTTGTGATCCTCTTGCCTCAGCCTCCCAGAGTGCTAGGATTTCAGGTGTGAGCCACTATGCTCAGTTGGATTGGAGCTTTTATTCCATATTTTCTATCAGATCCTTCCAGGCATCCAAATCAAGAAGCTACCTAAGCAAAAAACTCAGTGTGGAGCCATGCATCTGTAATCCCAGCACTGTAAGAAGGTTGAGGCTGGAGGATGGAAAACTTGAAGGCAATTTGTAAGAGTCTGTCTAAAAGATATAAAAGGGTTAGGAGTACAAGTCAGTGTGAAGGCCTTGCGTTCAGTTCCTTTTTTAAAAAAAAGCAAGGGCTGGGGAGATAGTTCAATGACTTAAGCGCCTTCCTGGCAAGAGCAAGGTCCTGAGTTTGATCCCTGTGCCAGAAATAAAGAAAGAAAGAGAGAGAGAGAGAGAGAGAGAGAGAGAGAGAGAGAGAGAGAACATATGTAATGCAAATGTGTTCTATGAATTAACTTCAAAACAAAGAACTGAGTCTTTTTCTTTTTTAATTAAGTCTTGTCTTGAAACCCAGGTACTATTTATTTGTTTTTTAGTAGTGGCTGCTGTTGTTGATAATAGTGGGGGGTGTGCATGCACTAGAGATAGAACCCAGAGCACAGGTGAAGAGGTGATCTACTACTGAGCTTTCTCTATGGCCCTCAAACTACTGTCAACCCTGTCTCAAAAGACAACAGAGATGCTATACACTATAGGTTTAGCATATTTTATCCTAAGCATTAGAACTTGGTGGGCTTTTGTTCAGGATAGACACTTAAGGGTCTCTATTTCAAACTCCTCTGGTTACTGGGTCATAGTTTTTTTATTTATTTTTTTCCTCTGGGCATCAGCTTCTCTCTAGGAAGAGGAAGAAACTTGGTGTCCATCTGCTAATGTGGCTTAGGGGAACATATATAACATGTATGCATAGATGCATATATTTTGCATATAGCAAAATGCAGAATATCTGGCAAATTTCTCACTCCTTATATGGATGTGGTGAACGCTATGAAGCATGATGCTATGGCTCAAACCAAAATCCTGCCCCTGCCCTTCCATGTAGTCTATTTTCTTGGTCAGAGAGATTAGAATGTCTTTTACTTCTTTTTGGTGGTGGTGGTGGCATTGGAGATTTGAACCTAGGACCTTTGCACTGAGCTACATCTCTAGTCCTCTTTCTAATTTTGAGACAGGATCTCACTAAATCATTAAGCTACCCAGACTTGGCTTGAACTTTTTGATCTTCCTGCCTCAGAGCCTCCTATGGTTTTAGGGTTGAAGGAATACGCCATTATACCTAACTTGATTTTTACATTTTAAAGAAAGACAAGGTGTTGAGCATTGTAGTGCTTGCATGTAAGCTGACAGCTAGGAGGCTGAGGCAGAAGGACTGCCATGAGTTCAAGACCAGCTTGAGCTATGTTGTGTTTCAAAAAAACATAAAACAAATGAACAAAAATTTAAAGGAGGAAAGTTAAGGATGGGGGGAGGGAGGGAGGAAGAGAGAGAGAGATGCTGTAGAGATATATGTGGCTTACAAAGGCTACAATATTTGTTATCTCATTATCTCATTTTTTACAGTGAAGTTTTCTGTTCCCCATGGTAGAAAGTAAAGATAAGGCTCAAAGCTCAGCATGGTGATGCATACCTAAAATTCTAGCACTCAGGACGCTAAGGCAGGAAAATTGTAAATGTGAGGTCAAGCTGGGCTATAGCGTGAAACTCTGTCTCAAAAAAATACCAGTAACAACACCAAGAAACACCAGACAGACAGACAGACAGACAGACAGAGAGAAAGAGAGGCTCAGAAAGGGGAGAATATGTTCAGCTATCTAAATTATACATACTCTCCTTCCTCTATTGAGCTCAACATGTCTCAAATTTCTTCCATTGTGAAATGCTTCTTTTTCTGTGTATTTTGAGGATAGCTATGTAATATCAGAAACATTTGGGGAATCCTGAAGTCACAGGCCAATAACTTGGGTTTGAACACTGGCCCAGTCTCTTGTTTGCACAGGAGACAGAGCAAGTCACCTAGCTTCTCTTAGCCTTGCTGTGGTGGAAAGCGGGTTCATTTCTAGATCCATCCATCTGTGATGCCCTATTTCCTGCCTTTAGAACCACCTGTCCCAAGCAGGCCAAATAGCTCAGTGGATTAAAGTGCCTACAAACAGGCCCAAGAGCTGGGGGTTCAATCCCAGGCCTGCCATGCCAGCCCTGTTCCCGGGGTATGCTGAGACAGCAACTGAGACTGGGTGCAGTGGT
>PVKN010008260.1:14144-25494 GCA_004027915.1 Capromys pilorides
AAAAAAAAAAAAAAAAAAAAAAAAAAAAAAAAAAAAAAAAAAAAAAAAAAAAAAAAAAAAAAAAAAAAAAAAAAAAAAAAAAAAAAAAAAAAAAAAAATAATAATAATAATAATAATAATAAGAAGAAGAAGAAGAAGAAGAAGAAGAAGAAGAAGAAGAAGAAGAAGAAGAAGAAGAAGAAGAACCACTTGTCCCACTGGGAATGATCTTTATTTTTTCTCTTTGGCTGGACCTCATTCTTTAATTTCTAGGAAAGATAGAGGGCTACCTATCACCATAGCAGCCCCTTTATGCCATATATGCTCTAATAAAGAAGGTAAAGTGAGTAAGTTTATAGAAAATTAAATCTTAAAAAGCCAGGAATATGGGACCTAGAAAGACAGATGGAATAAATCCAATAAGAGAATCCATCAACATCCAGAGACTTGTTAGGACAAGGTTATTTCCTAGAGGTGCTGATGAAGGAGTTTGTAATATTAAAAGAATGTGACCATATGGAATCCAGCCCACATTCTATGATTAGCACAGCATTAAATCATAGGATTTCAGTAAAATTCTTCTCTTGGGCTGTGCCACATAGGAAAATGCCCATATAATCCATACCTACTGCATTGATTGGTTCACTGAATAAGCCAGCTCTCTTTTGCCTGTGTGTCTTGTATGTACTAGGATTTATTTCCTTATATACAGAGGAAGGACAATATGTATATTTTAGACAGCTGAACACATTCTCCCCTTTCTGAGCTTCTCTTTCTCTGTGTCTGTCTGTCTATTGTTTCTTGATGTTGTTACTGGTGTTTTTTTGAGACAGAGTTTCACAGTATAGCCCAACCTGATCTCACATTCACAATTTTCCTGCCTTAGCATTCTGAGTGCTAGGATTTTAGGTATGCATCACCATGCCGAGCTTTGAGCCTTATCTTTACTTTCTACCATGGGGAACAGAAAACTTCACTGTAAAAAATGAGATAATGAGATAACAAATATTGTAGCCTCTCCTCAAGTCACCTTTGCCCTTGGTTTTGCTCAGTGAGCTCTTACCCTTCATTCCAGTGTCTGCACCAATGTTACCTGAGCCAGCATGAAGTCTGGAGTAGATTCCTGTACATCACTATGGCCACACGTATATCCTCTATCTTCTCAATCTGAAGCCTGGGCTTCTGTCGGCTTTGTCTTGCCAACTAGTTCTAAGTCTCAGGTATGCAGGAATTAGCTTTGTCTTATTCACTGCTGCATAGGCAGAGCTTGTCCTTGTGCCCAACCTAGGCAGTGCTCAACAATTTTCAATAAAGAGATTGAAGACTGAGGGTATAGTTCAATGGTAATGCACTTGCTTAGCACGCATAAGGCACCAGGTTTGATCCTTAGCATGTGGACACAAATACATACACATGCATTGAGTGAATAATGTATCTCCTTACAATGTGTTTGATTCCCAGATACATTAGAAAAACAGAGGCAGCTCAGTAATTTCTATCAGGAAGCGGTGGGGCTGGGAATAGAATCAAGATTCTCCATGTGAGGGTCTTTTCGTATCCCTCCACTTCTTAAATAACTTAATTCCTCCCCTAGCAGAGCTACCATGGCCTCACTGTATTCTTTTTTGTCATTGCCACAGAGGTTACGACTGTTTCTGAGAATTATTTTATAACAAACAAGATCTCGGAGTAGAGGGAAATTTATCTAGTTCTCAGGGATAGCAGACATGTGTGCCTTTGGACCTTGGATTTAAATGAGCCAGCAAATCCTTGCTAATGCTCTCCCTTTGCTGGGTCTTGTCTGCTTCATATTCAGCAAAGGCAAAAGCCAGCCAGTGTCACCCATGATTTATGTCCTGCTGTTTGCTCTTTTCCCCTAGAACATTAAACACCCTGAGCACAGGGGGAAGAAGAGGTAATCTCAGGATGCCTGGCTGCCAGACGAGTGTCTGGGAGCTAGGAAAGGGGGCGTATGTGTGAGGCAGGAGTGCTCTGCTCTGTTGAGAAACCTGAGGAGGTTAAAAAAAATCACCCATGGGACTTCCATATAAAAGGAACAAGGGAGTCTCTGTTTGCCTCGAGCTCTGCAGAAACAATTGGCTTCTGAGCCAAGAGACCTGGGTACTTGATTTACTCATTTACTAACTACATGCCTTTGGGGAAGACTCCTCACTCTGGGCCTCAGTTTCCCTAACTGCCAAAAGGGATCTCGATGGCTTGTGTTTAATGCAGCCTCATGGATGTAGAGCTAGGGTGGCCTTGTGCAGGGAGATCGAATATATTTCAATAGTTTACTGTGTGAGTGCCGGTGGAGTAGGGGTTCAAATTCTTTCTTTACCTCCCAGTGGCTTTGTGGCCTTGGACAAGTTCCTCCCCTCTCTGAGCTTATCTGCACTACTGGGTTAATAGCCTGTACTTTCCTGAGTCTAGGAACTAATGCCAGGTCTTCACAATGGTATTGGTGCTGCACCAGAACTTTAGGAGTCAGCTTTTATACAATACTCTGTGTTTTCCCTATGCTTTTTTGCCAATAAATTTGTAAGTAAAGAACATCATACATTAAAGCCTAGAAAAAAAAAGAATCAGATGTTATTGGAATTGTTCCTGAGACAGTCCTAACTCAGGGCTTGGCATCTCTCTCCCCAAGTTCCCTGCTTGGGGCTTGCTGTGGGGACAGGGTTTTCTAGCCAGCAATTAGAAGTTCTGGGCAAGAAGGGAGGAGGAGCTATTTTCAGTGGGTTCTGATTCTATTTGTAGCTGGTGAGTTGGCCAAGGCTGTAGGGAAGCTTTGGGCCAAGCAAGCTGGATGCTGAGAGGGGTGTGTTATCTTACACAGGGGAGGGGAGGAAAAAAGGGAGGAGACAGGGAAGATAAATTGAGAGGAGCAAAGCCACCCTCCATGAACCCACCACCAGTTCCAACTTCTTGTCAATTTCATTTTCCCTGTGTTGCCTTGGGGAATTTAGAGGGGGGCCCTGACACTCTCTCTCTCTCTCTCTCTGTCTTTCCCTTAGTCTCCATGTCTCTATTGTATCTGTCTCTGTCTCTCCATCTGTCTCTGTCTCTCTCTTTCTCTGTCTCTGCCTCTGTGTCTCTGTCGCTGTCTCTGTCTCTATTTCTTTCTGTCTCTCTCTGTCTCCATGTCTCTGTCTGTCTCCATGTCTCTGTCTCTGTCTCTGTCTGTCTCTCTGTCTCTGTCTCTTTGTCTCTCTGTCTCTCAGTCTCTCTGTATGATGAAAATCAAACTCAGGACCTCAGGACCTGCCAGGCAGGCATTGTGCTACTGAGCTATAGCTCCAGCCCTGGCCACTGACCTTTTAAAGGTGGATTTAGTTAGTAATGTGAAGCAATCCATCAATCCTGTTAACCCACTGTTCCTACGCCTACAACATTGATTTTTCTCAAGTAAAGTGTGAATTGAATCCCCAGCAGAACTGCAGAGTATTTGTTAGGGCATGTAGCGGTGAAATCACTAAACACCTAAGTCATTTCTCAAAGAATAGGGAAAGCACCCTCATTTCCCCACTGGACCCTGGGGCAGAACCCATCAACTTCTCCCATTCCCTTTAATATGGCTAAGCAGGTTGTTCAACCTCTCTAGCCCTTGTTTTCTCACTTATGAAATGAGATGGAGGTGCCAGGGAGACATATTTAGAGCTTTTGAGTTCTTTCCAACTGTAATTATGTTTTTCTGAGGCAGTTGTCAAACAAGGTAAAGTTATTTATTTATTTATTTATTTGAAACAAGATCTTGCTATATAGCCCAGGCTGACCTTGAACTCACAGTGATCTTCCTGCCTCAGCCTCTAGAATACTGAGAATTACAGGTGTGTGTCTCCATGCCTGGCAAAACTGATTATTTAGCCAGAGGATGGTTGGCAGAATTGGGAGGAGGCTCCAGAGAGAGAATGATATCCTACCCTGTCATGTTCTGGATGGGAAAACTGAGGTTCTAAGGATGAGATCAGACCAAGCAGTGAGTCAGTGGTTTAGCTGGTTCAGGAATCCATAACTCCTACCTCCCATGGTAGCAGGCCTTCCCCTACTCTGGACTGCTAGGTATCTCTCCCTGGGAGACAATGGAAACCGTATCTCCTAAGTGCTATTCTGCATGTGTTACCACAGTTATCCATTTTCCAGATGAAAGAAGTAAGGAATGGTGGCAGGCCTATCTGCTTCAAAAGTTTAATTATTATTCGAGTATTTCCCAAATTCCAGTCCTTCAGGTATCATCCTCAGGACATTTGTGTGTGTGTGTGTCTTTTTGAGACAGGGTCTCGCTATGCGGTTCAGGCTGGCCTTGAGCTCACTTTTGTAGCCTAGGCTGGTCTCGAACTTGCACCTATCCTCCTGCCTCAGCCTCCCAAGTGCTGGGATTACAGGCATGTGCCACCATGCCTGGTGCTATCCTCAGGAATTTTTGACACAATCTGCTTTATACAATCTTTCTCTCTCTCTCTCTCTCTCTCTCTCTCTCTCTCTCTCTCTCTCTCTCTCTCTCTCTCCCCTTTTCTTCCTCCTCCCTCCTCCTTTGATATAATATATATATAGTTTTTGAAGTACTAGAAGTTGAGCCCAGGGAGTGCGGAGCTTCATTCCTAGCCTTTTCAATTTTTATTTATTTTACTTTGAGATGGGAATCTCTCTAAATTGTTCAGGCTGACCTCAAACTTGTGATTGCCTTTCACAAGCTCCTAAGTGGCCGGGATAACAGACATGTGCCACCGTGCCTGGCTATTTCACAATTTTTCTCTAAATAGATTCATTATCTTATAGAAATTCATTTGGCCTCATCCTAAGCAGAGATATGACCTTGAACTTTTGTTATATTTTCTAAATACTTATACATTAAATATAAGTATTTAAGGGGGAAAAATCCCTGTAGTGACTAAAAATGACTTTGCTATCGAAAAACTTGAATGAATATTTTATATCAGTGGCTATCAAACCTTTTTGATTTCTTAAAAATTATGGAAGGCCCTAATGAGCTTTTATGTCAGTTATAAAAATGGATATTTGCCACTATAGGATTTTTTTAAAAAGTGATAGTAAACATTTTGTTAATTTATATTTTTTAAAGGGGCTGGGGAGAGAGCTCTGTGGCACAAGTGCCTGCCTGGAAAATGCAAGGTCATGAGTTTGAACCCCAGTCCCACCAAAAAAAAAAAAGTTAAACATAAGGCTCATGCCTGTAATCTCACGTACTTGGGAGGTTGAGGCAGTAAGATTTTAAGTTTGAGCCCAGCCTGGGCAATTTAGTAAGACCCTGTGTCACAGTGGGGTTGCTCAGCTGGGTATATAGCTCAGTTCTTCCTGGGCTCAGTCACCAGTATTACATGCATGTGTGCATGCGTGCATGTGTGTGTGTGTGTGTGTGTGTGCGTGCACAAACTTCCCCCACCATACTGTTTTTTAATTAGTTGCTTGACACATTTTGTAGCTCTTTCTCCTTACCATATCATTATCATCCTCATCATCTCTTTCTCCTCTTCCCACTCCTCCTCTTGCTCATCCTTCTCCTCCTTTAGTGTTGTGGATTCATCTAATCCAAGGTTTCAGCTTCGCTAGGCAAGTGCTCTTTCTACTACTGAGCCACATCTACAGCTTCATAATAATATATTCTCTTTGAATGCTACAAAGAACCCAGGATCTTTGTACTGAGCTACACCCCCAACCTGCTTTGATTTTTAAATTTTGAGACAGGATCTTAGTAAATTATTAAATTGCCTCAGCCTGTCAGGGTGCTACTATTAGAAGCTCCTTAATCATTATGCTAAGCTTGAATGATTTTCATATGATAATTTCATAACATTAATTTTCTTCTTTCAATTTTTAAAATTTCATTTTATTTATTTTTATTTTATTTCATTTTATGAGCAGCATATATTTATTGGAGGAAAGAAAGCTTGTGTCTGAGAGAGGGACAGAAGGGGGGCCTGAGCAGGTTGTCCAACCCTCATTTTATTTATTTATTTATATCTGTTTTTTGAGAAAGGGTCTCTATGTAGTTCAGGCTGGCCTTGAGTGACCTTGTAGTGATCCTCTTGCCTCAGCTTCCTGAATGCTGGGATTACAAGCATATATTACCACATAGGCATCACAGTTACATGGTTTGTAAATATATCCTCTCATTCCATAGGCTGTCTCTCTTCACTCTGTGAATTACTTTCTTTATAATTTGACTTATTCTCATTTGTCTTGGGTTGCTTATGTTTTTATGGTCATGTAAGAAAATCATACCCTAGGCCAATTTTGTGAGGGTTTTGTCCTATATTCTTCTGGTAGTTTTATTTTCAGATCTTAACTCTTTAATCCATTTTGAACTGATTTTTTTTTTCTGATACTGTATATTGTGTGAAATGGAGGTTTAATTTTATTCTTTCTGCATGTGAATAATCAGTTTTTTCCAGGACTATTTATCAAACAGATTCCCTTTCCCCCATTTAAAAAAATACCTTTGTAAAAGGAAAAAAATCAGTGGACTATCTATATTTGTGCGTGCATTTACTCACTTTTTTTTCTTTTTTTTGCGGGCCTGGGGTTCAAACTCATGACCTTGCACTTGCCAGGCAGGCACTTGTGCCACAGAGCTACCTCTCCAGCCCCTTTCTTTTGTCTTTTTGAGACAGGGTCTTGCTCTGCAGTTCAGGCTGATCTTGAGCTCCTTTTTGTAACCCAGGTTGGTCTGGAACTCACACTGATCGTCCTGCCTCAGCCTCCCAAGTGCTGGGATTATGGCGTGCACCACCATGCCCAGTTTGTGTGGTGTGTTACTTGTATACTCTCTATTTTATTCATTTTGTCTATGTGTGTGTGTTTATGCCTAAACATCCTGTTTTAATTACTATAGTTTCCCCCCCTCATTAATATTGAGGATTATATTTAAGACCTCTGCACTGAGTTATATCTCCAATCCTTTTTTTATTTTTTGAGACAAGGTCTCACTAATTTAGACCAGGTTAGGGTCAAACTTGTAATCCTTCTGCTTCAGCTTCCCAGAGTTATGGAGAATCAAGGTGAGCACCACCACACCAAGCAACACTACTATAGTTCTGCTAAGATTTTAAATCAGATAATATGATGCCTCTGACTCTGTCTTCTTTGCTCTACATTATTTGTTCATGATTTTTATAATGAGGGGATACTGGATTTTATCAAATGCCCTTTCTGTATCTAGCAAGATAACCATAATCATTTTAGTCTTTCATTCTGTTAATATGATCCATCACATTTATTGACCTGTGTACATTGAGCCATCTTTGCATCTCAGCAAGAATCCCAGTTGGTCATGTGAATGACTTTATTAATTTGTTGTCAAATTTAGTTTGTTATCATCTTTTTTTTTTTTTTTTCTTTCAGGACCAGGGTTTGAACTTATGACCTTGCACTTGCCAGTCAGGCACTTGTGCCATGGAGCTATCTCCCCAGCCCCTAGTTTGTTATTATCTTGGTCAAAATAACATTATTCAGGCCAGGTATGGTGGCACACACCTGTAATCCCAGCACTTGGGAGGCTGAGACAGAAGGATTGGATTGGTGTGAGTTTGAGACCAGCCTGGGCTACAAAAGTGAGCTCAAGACCAGCCTGAACTGCATAGTGAGACCTTGTCTCAAAAAGAAGAAAAAAAATTCAAAAATAACATTCTGGGGTTGAAGATTTAGCTAAGGGGAAGGATACCTTTTTGCATATCTGAGACCCTACATTTTGATCCCCAGCACTGCAAAACACAATAAATCAATCCATTATTATAAACTGATTATATAATATGAATAGCACACTTAATACAAATAGCAACATATATTTGGCAGAACAAAATTTTTGTGAGAAGAATGACATTGTTTTATGTGTTGATAA
This sequence comes from Capromys pilorides, assembly GCA_004027915.1. NCBI lineage: Eukaryota > Metazoa > Chordata > Mammalia > Rodentia > Capromyidae > Capromys > Capromys pilorides. The sequence goes on from PVKN010008260.1 coordinate 21,979, forward strand.
GTTTCAGTAAAGTCTGACTTAATAAGGAAACTGCACTGTCATATTTGCTGCTGGATTGCTTTGTGGCAATTCTTTTCTGTTTGAAGTACATAAGCAAAACCCAACCTCATACAAATCAGATAATTGTGGTTATTGTCTCTTGAAGTTAGAGCAAACCTTAACAGCTTTTAAGGCTTAGTTGGATAAATTCATATCACTGAATTCTTAGCACTCAGTTATACTAAAATCCATTGGTTTATCTAACTGTTGGAATGGATCTTTTATTTATGCATGATTTCATAACATCATGATTGGTCATGTGGAAAATATTAGTTCATTCAGTTATGCAGCCCTTCTAACTGTTGGCACAGTTAAGCATGTGATACTAAATATTCACTTTTACTAATATCATCAGTTATTTTAGTAGGAAATGTTTGGAGAAACAGACGGCTTCATGGTAGGACATGCACGTTTTTCAAAGTTCAAACTAAACTTGAAAAAAATTAAACTTGAATTTTATCATTGGGCAACAAATTCAATTAGCTGTTTTATTGGAAGTGGTAGACTCATTTTTGAGAAAATGTCAGTCACATGCCCAAATCTGAATAACCAGTTTGCAGGTGGAGCATCTTTTTACGTAAAAACAGTGTTCTTAAAAAGGAGGGTAGTTCATCTTACAACTCATAAAGCACTTTATGTGTGAGAAATAACTGCTTAATGGACCTAGCGTTTTAGAGTGACAGAAATATTTTCAAATGGGATGGAGGTGGAGGTTGCACAACAGTGTGACTGTACTCAATGCCATTGATTTGTTCACTTTAAAATGGTTAATTTTGATTATGTGAATTTTAGCTCAGTAAAATGTGAAAAAGTTGCTTCATATAGAATTTTCATTTCATCCCCTAGTATAAAGACTTATACTCCAAGATCTACATTTAACAAATTTATTTTTTAATGAACACCTAAGACATTCTTCATTTGATCTTAGCCAAAAGGCTGAGAAACAATAATAAATGATATACTTTTTTTCTTTTTTTGGTACCAGGACTTGAACTCTGGAACTTGTGCTTACCAGGCAAGCGTTTGTACAACTGAGCTATATTCTTGGCATAAATAACATTCTTTTATTTTTAATTTTATTTGTACTTGTTACAGGGTCTCACTGTGCAGCTCTGACTCCTAGTAATCCTCCTGTTTTCAGCTTCACCAGAGCTGCGATTACAGGCTTGTGCCACTATGCTCAGGCTCAATGGCTGGCTCAGGGGGCTGGCATGGTCTGTGGTGCCCGGGATTGAAACCCAGTCTCTGAGCTTAGCTAAGCTAAGAGGTGCTTAGTCTGCTGAGCTATCTCACCAGTCCATAAATAACATTCCTAAGTAAAATTGATATTTTATTTATTACCAGTGCACGTTGATAATGAATACAGTAACCACTAATACATATTGTACCATTGCTTTAATTTGTGACAGAGTGCCAATAATGTACTACTCTCACCATTAGTGCAAATGTCAATGTGGCTAAAAAATGGGTGGTAAATAATTTATAAATATTATTATGAAAATAGTTTTGACCTATATAGAACTTTAAAAATGTCTGAAGGGTCCCTGGGACCTGTTGACACTCTGAGAATCATTGCTGTGTATTGAATTCAAGCTGCAGTAGATGCACAGTGTGATGTCTGGAAAACTGTGGGAGATTCTGAATCATAAAAATATGATTCAATTTTAGTTTCTGTCAGGCCCTGAACAAGTTGGTCTTCAATGACTGAAAGTCATAGTTATCAGTGTCTGTAACTGGGCTGGAAAGAGAAAGGGATGCTGACACACCGGGAGAATTTGGGGACAAGACACACTATACATTCGCTGAATGAATGACCTAGCATTAAGCAGCAGGACTTGGGGTTGGGAAGCCTGCATTTCTGGGTACTGAAATACCTTCTCTGGCCCTTTGTCACTCCAGGGAGCCTCTCCTTTTCATCAGTCAGCCTCTCTGTCTTAGGTTACTTCAAAGAGTCCCTGTGCAGCTGAAAGAATATTTTTTTAGCTTAAGTAGCAGAAGAGAATGAGGCTTAAAGGATAGCAGGTGGTAAGGAAGTTGGGAGGGTAGAGGGAGCCCCTCATGCGGGGAATAAGGCAAGGAAAGGAAGCTTGAACCGAGCCTGGGTTAGGTGCCTTTCTCTTGGACTCACCATACAAAACTAGGACACTGTCTTCAGCTGGTCACCAGGGTACTTGGTGTCCAGTGGTTTTGCTTTTTTATAGGGTAGAAAACAACTTCAAACCTATTACCTCAAAGAACTCTTCCACACCTCAGTAAAGGAAGTAAGGCTATGATGATGACTGCACAGAGCAACAAAGAAACTAAGGCATAGCAGAAGGAAATGAAGAACAAGTATATGGAGGTACTAAAATTCAAATTTAAAGCCAGGCTTGGTGGTGCACACCTGTAATCCCAGTACTGGGGAGGCTGAGACGGGAGGATCACTATAAGTCTAAGCTGCATAGCAAGACTCTGTATCCAATAAATAAATTAAAATTAAAAAAATCAAAAACAAAAACAAAAATAAAACTTTGAATTTAAATCTTTAATCAGACCAACTTTCCTTTGTGTCTTCTTAGGCCCTTTGGGAAGTGAGTCTGTTTTGATTTTTTTAGTGCTGGGGATCGAGCCCAGGGTGAAGTGGATTTTTGTTTGTTTGTTTTTTAATGTATTTGGTAGAGTCTTCAACTTGTAGTGGTCCTCCTGTTTTCAACCTCCCCAGCACTGGAATTAGAGGCCTGAGCCACTATACCCGGTCTCGGTAGTTGGCTCAGTGTGCCCAGGGGTGCAGGTGGCAAGGTATATGATTCTGGATATCAAACCCTGGTCCCTGTGCTTGCCTAAGCAGGTGCTTAGTCTGCTGAGCTATCTTGCTGACCCTCTTTTGTCTTTTTGAGACAAGGTTTCGCTGCGCAGTTCAGGCTAGCCTCAACCTTATAGCAACCCTCCTGCTTCAGCCTCCCAAGTGCTGGGATTAGTATTGTATGCCAACATGCCCAGCTAGTATTATGTTTATAAATATGAATTTGGAGTCAAATCAATTGTGTTCAAATCCTGACTTTTATATCTCCTGATATATAAGATGGGGGAGAATAATACCTGTCATCATAAGATGTTCACATAGCACTTTTAAATTTTTTATTTGCTTTTGGGACAGGACCTTGTTTTGTAGTGCACACCAGCCTTGAACTCAGTATATAATCTGGATCAGCCTTGAACTCATGATAATCTTCCTGTCTCAGTCTCCCCAGTGCTGGGATTACAGGTATGTACCATCACACCTGGCTGCATAGTGCATATCAAAAGCCTCAATCCAAAATTCAAAGTGGTGGTGCATGCCTGTAATCTCAGCTTCTTGTGAGGATCAGGCAATGTGGAAAAACCTCAAAGAACTTTGTTTACCTCAAAGAACTCTTACACACCTCAGTAAACTTTGAGGAAACATGGAAAAAATATTTTCTTGCTATATAAGAACTGTAATGTAGTTTCCTACTTGAG
>PVKN010008261.1:0-25389 GCA_004027915.1 Capromys pilorides
TGCAAGCTCAGTTATAACTTATGAAAAGCAAACATTTACTAGGACAATGCAGCAGCCTTTGGTTGTGATATTACACTTAACAAAGCAAATGCAACTGTAAACTTAAAATGAAAAACTAGAGATTTTTGTTTTATTATGAAAAAATCTCAACCCTAGTATTACCCTCTTTCAGTGTTTTTATAGAAAAAGGAAATGTTGCTTTAAACTAAAAAATTGTCACTGCCAAGCTTTTGTTAATTTTACTATTTTCTTTACTTTGTGGTACTCTTAGCTTAATATTATTACTGCTTTAATTTATTCATTTGTTTTTTAACAAACTGATCCCCCCGCAAAAAGTAACTAAAAGTTTAAATTCAAGACAGCTGGATATTTCACTTATCTAGTTTTGATTTCAGGAATAAAATTCACAGAAGACACTTGTAGATTGACCTGAAGGTAAGGTTTTGCCAGTTTATTTCCTGACCAAAATGTAAAACATATAAAGAAAACTATGGGAAGCTTTTAAAGACTGCCCAATTGGTAACAACTAGCTCTCAGCTATTCTACCAACAGCACAGCCAGGAGTACACACGGCTGACAGTTTCCTCTAAGTGGCTATTTAGGGGGTTGAAATCATTTCCTAAGATGTGCACCATGGCAATACAACTGGTTGCAAAGATATAGAACAGGCCCTTATTATCTGACATCAGTTTAATTTTAATCCTGCTTTCCAGATTTATTTTAATTAAAGAAAAAATCTTCCTCCTCCTTACAAGTCCATTATTTTTATTTTCTGAATTAAGTATGAATATTTCATGCACTTATCTATATATCTCCAGTAGACTAATATCATGTTTATCAAGTTGGTTGATTTATAGTAAAAATATGACAATCATCATTATTCCTAAGGCAGTGCAAAAGTACAGAATGAGATTTACTGACCTTCGACAAAGCATTTAATGGAATTTTAAAAGATTTTTTTCCCCAAATTAGCATCCAGGAAAATGAATTATTTACCTCTGCTAAAGTAATAAGAAGAGGATCAAATGGGAGATTTTCAGGAGGACAGTCCCACTGCAATTTGTGCTTTACTGAGCCGTGCACCAATCTGAAACACACAAAAAGAGTGACTGCAGGGATCTAATTGGCATACATTATGAGTATAAATGTCCTACAATTACTTGGTAGCATCTAGGTAGATCATAATTTAAAAATCTACAAAATCAATTTTCAAAATAATGGCTATAATCCTACAAAGCCCCACTCTTTCAGCAAAACTGCTATAGCATTTAAACATGTTATTTGTTAGTCCTGATGCTCCAATTGCTAGCTGTGTCATAATTACAACAAAATACATGACCTACTAAAAATGAAAGCATACAAACAAAATGTGATAATTAGAAAAAATGTTTTATAAAAGGCACTGTTTATCAGATTCAGATCATTTAGCCTTAATGCTAGCATGAAGCAGTATCAGATTTAATCCGTTTCAGAATACGAGACAGATCAGCCCAGGCAGCTCCTGGTTTACGGCCTACACACTGGGAACTACCTGACAGCTAGGTGGCATACACCGAAGCCACGCAGTGTGACCAGTGAGATGAATGCGTCCAAGGAGCCGCCCCTGCAGTAACAGAAAGCCAATCCGGCAACCTTTCTCAGTTCCTTTAATGAGGTCCCCGCACCTGTTTTGCATTTTCAGGGGAGGTGGAGCACTCAGGTACTTTAAAATAGAGCTGGCATTTGAAATCTCAACGTGAAACAATATTACATTGAAGAACATTTTATACTTTTCTGCTCAAAACTTGAAAATACCATTAATAACTATTTTTTTTAATTTTAGAACAGCAGTAAAACAAATAAATGTGATTATCCCTTCCATGATGAAAATAAAATTGTCTATCATCTAAGGTAAAAGTTTCATACACTGTGAAGAAAGGCAACAGGATCACATGAAAAAAGAAGCAAAATCAAATACCAACATATAGTGAGATATGCAACACCATTAAATTGCCAATTTTCACTTTACCAACATAGGTGTTCTTATTTTTAATTTGCCCAAACCTAGTAAGTACTTCAATTTACACTTTTAAAACTGGTTCATTCTGTTTTTTTACATTATTTCATGGCTTGCCACAGATCCCAGTTTTCTATAATTACACTTTAGAATTCAATGGTTTTCTTCAACAATGCCTCAGATCTATACCAATCCAACAGCCAGAGTTACTGTTATTTCAATCTTTCCAGTAAATAAAACTGTGAAAACATTGAAACTGAATAGTGTATTGACTTTATTCAATTATCCTGAAGAATACCGTCAGTTTTAAACTATATTGATTTTACCTGCAAGGAATACCTCCTTTAGAATAAATAGCAGCAAACGCAGAAGAAATTCGTGACTGTTCCCCAAACTGAAATAAAAAATGAAAATATGACCATTGCCTACATTTTATGGCATCTAATAAATTTTAGCCCTGCTGCAATAGGGGTAAACAGTCATCCTGATTTTCAAACTGCCCTTCTGGTATTATGTACATCATTTTCACTCAGCTACAACTCTGAGAAAAATTGTCTCAGTACTATTAAAGTCACAACCAAACTTCCTACATATTTTGTATAGTACTTTTAACTGTTTCAGAGGGTTTGAAAGTGCCAGAAATTCTCCATAGATTGATGCAACATAAAGGCTGAGAACTAGGGTTGAATATAAAACAAAGCTTGCTTATTGATTGATTGATTGATTGATTCATTCATTCATTCATTCATTCATTCATTCATTTATTTTGCAGAACCTGGGGATTAAACTCAGGTCCTTGCACTTGCCAGGCAAGCGCTTATTCCACTGAGCTGTTTCCCTAACCCAACAAAGCATATTTAATTTCAGCTGCCAGCACGTCTCCTACATGCCAAATAAAGTGATCTATACAGTTACAGAATCTGTGTAAGTTCTCTAGGCTGCCGTTATGTTCTATAAGAAAAACATAGGCTAGGAATATAGCTAAGCAGCATAGTACCTAACAAGCATGAGCTCATGAGTTCACTTCCCACTACCAAAAGAAAAAAGAATAAAAAGACTGGGTCACGTATCCTTAATGCCATTCCTCTGGGATAATGAGGCAGGAAGATCACAAGTTCAAGTCCTGCCTGGGCAACTTAATAAGATCTTAGCAAAAAGTTTAAAAGTTAGAAGGGCTGGAGATGTAGCTCAGTGGGAAGGCCATCAGTTCAGTCCCTAGCACTGCGGATTATGAGGAAGTCAATGATTATACCAAGATCGTCACAAGTACATATAAAAACGTACTGCCTGGGATTACGCAACATTCAATCTTCCGCTTTTGCTATATATTATATTCTCATGGTCTGGGGTTTCACAGACAGTAATTTAGGGTGTGGACAGAATAGGCTTTGAGATGATTAAAAAGAGCATGAACTTAGGTGCCTGGCACGTGGAACTCGAGTGAAGTCTGTGCTCCTAGGTATAAGAATCCAAAGCCGTCTGACTTGACAAGAAGCAGAGTTCAGACAGGGAAGCCAAGGACAGGGATACCGGTACCTACAGATGGTGCTTCTGTGGCCCCCTCTAGCTTATCTCCTGCAGTGGAGCCCAGTTCCTAACAGACCACAGACCTGCGCCTCTATCACAATAGAGCCGATCAGTTCTACCCTCTCAGCTGAGATGGTCAATCAACAGATCAAACCCGCACAGCCTAAGTCATTTCCATATAATTAATCAGAGACTTGAGAACTTAGACACAATTATTTCATCTCTAGTAATTTTGAACATAATCACATGAAATACAAGTGTCAAAATTATGAAGTAAAAATATAATAACCTATGTTACAGATCTAACTAGCTGGCTTTTTTAAAAAAAATAAAAGCTTAAAAATAAACTCAGTAACTTATTTGACATGATAATTTCAAGTAATTTTCAAGTAACTTACTTGACATGATAATTTCAAAGTAATGTTTAAAGCTCATGTGGCTTTTAAAGCAGGAATTATGATCAGAAGAGTAAAAACATTACTCTACCACTACAAATTACTACCTAGGACTTTGACTGAATTTTAAAACTGAATTATATATCTCACAGTTGTCCTCAAACTGTGTTTTTTTCATTTTCTTCAGAGGAAATAAGTTGATTCCAACTGGATGCTCCCCACCAGTAATGGTGAAGTTTTTGCACCTTTCCGTGATAGAACCGGCCCTGCGGCACATCAGGCTCTCCACCGCTGGGCCACCTCAGGCAGCAGGCCGGACGCCTTGTACTGTAGCCTTGCAGCTCACCCTACGACTGAACTAGTTTGAATGCTGCACAGTTTCCTCTATTTGCTACTTTTGAATTGTTAGTGAAGGAAGAGCAGAGTAGTGACGATGAAGAACAAAAATCACTCCGTATACAAGGGCAGGAGGGTGAGGGCAAGCAGGTGTGGAGACTAACAGCTTCTAGTATGTTCCGTATCTCGATGTCAGTAAGAAACCTGTATTCATCTGCCTTCAAAATCAGTCGAGAGCCTCAGTCTCTCATAATCTCCTTCAAAGGAGGAAAATGCTATCACTGTACCCTAGACCGGAGGTGGCAAACCACTGGTGCACATCCCACAGTGGGCTGTTTTCACCACTGAAAGAAAAGGCACAGGGTTTGCCATCCCTGCTCTGCCCCAAGGCTAAACACAGGCCAGACAACACCTGGGGGTGCTGCACATGCATTTTAATTTCTGCACAGTTCACTGACGTACAGAGTTACCATTCGTGTGCTTTTATATAAATAAACCTCAGGTTCAGTTAAATGTGATTAAATTCCCTTTGAGAGAGAAAAACGGGGGCTAGTTTTACAGTTAGGACTATTGATGGAACTAAACTTGTAGAATGTAGAGGTATGGCCAAATACTTTTATGCAACTAAACATGACCATATCCACGGAGTAAGCTCTCATACTGATGGTCGTAAGTAAAATAACATAGAAAATACAAAACGCAGTCCATTTAAGGTCTACATGATTTTTTTTTTTTTTTTTTTTCGTACTGGGGATCAAACTCTGGACCTCAGGTTTGCCAAGCAGGCACTGATGCTGGCCCATCAATGAACCCAGTAGGGCCCACCAGATTGACTAACCTAGATCAATGAACCAATGGAGGGAACTCAGGCAGCATCTGGAACGGTGCCACAGTCCGAGGCTAAACTCATACCTTTAAAAACCCAGTGAGCCGGGAATTGTTTTCGGACTTACAGGGTTAATTGTCTTAGGGTTCAGCTTATCGCTTGGTCGAGGATGAAGTTTCTTCACAGACTCTGGAGAACTGGTTAGTGAAGCGGACCTGCTTCGCTGCACAGGGGTTCTCTGCTTCACCTGGGCGCCTGCAGAGGTCCTCTGATCACAGTTACCTGGAAAGAACAGGGATCAACAAAAAGGAGGTAGGAGTGATAAGGTGCAAGTATAGCATTGAAGGTCCCGCAGAGAAAGCGGGCCTCTTTGTTTAGAAAAACCCGCTTCTGACCTGCTGCTCTGTTTCTCAACTGGACATTTGTAGGACACCCTGGCTTCTGCATTGCTTCCCTTGTGGTGCTGCAGTTGATTTCAAAACGTGTTTATCTGTGATCAACAGAAAGAACAAAACACAGTACAGTATAAACTAGAGTAAGATGTACATAAAACACACGGTATATAGCCAAATACCCGAAAAAGATGAAGAAGACAGGAGATCATGGCAACTTTATCAAACATAGTAACATCAAAAATGTAAGCCAGGTGCAAGAAAACAAGACATATAAAATAACTTCTCCTGCCAAAATTGTCAGTTTAGAAAGTTTGTAAGAAGCTCACTGTAAAACAGTGTAAGAAGCTCACCTGCAGGATTCTGGCCACATGAAAAAATATACACTAGCTTTTTAAAAGGAGTGCTTTGTACATCCCCTACCCACCCCAAAAACCTCCTGTAACATGAAGATGCTTTACATTTTGAACGAGTTCAAAAAGTATCTGCAATTACTCATTTAAGAAATGTTTACACATGCTAGGAAACTGAGCTTCCCATGTTTTGATGTACACAGGACTTTTTGTGTGCAACATATATAACTTCCATCAATAACTACTTATATGGAACAATGTAAAATTTCTATGTATAACTTCAAAAAACATCCTATCTAAATGACTGTCTTTCGATTTGTTTTTCACGGACTAAAATTACTCCTCTTTAAGGCAAATTAAGGGTGCTTGGCTTTAAAAAAAAAAAAAGAAAGAAAGAAAAGAAAGAAAGAAACTACCTGGGAGGACCCCACCTTCAAGCTTGAACATGAGTTGTCTGTACAAGGAACATGATTAACTCATCTTACTCTCGACAATCTTCGAAGTATTGTTTATTTTGTTTGTTTTTTCATTGAGTACTGTGCGGAGGAGGATGGTGAGACAGTCGCAGAGAACGTGAAGCAGTAAGAAAAATGTTTTGTGTTGTACACATTACAGAGATCACCCTTCATTACACTCTTCTACAGAATAATATAAAGATTTGAAACAGACACTACAGTCTACCGCTCCACCAAACGTGGAACCCCAGCCATGTCACAATGTCAGAAAAAAGCCAAGGCCACTAAAGTTCCACTGTAGAGCCACTTTCCCTTGGACTGAATACTGCAAGTCACCGCGAGGGGCCTCCAGCATCGGTGCCAACGCCAGGAAATAGCCTGCCGCTGCTCTGGGCAGCTCAGATACGCCGCTCACTTCTCTGTAACCCTGCTTTCGTCCCCAGCACAGGTCTCAGAATCACTCTCCTTACTCCGGAATCTGCAGCCGGACCTCACAAGAGACGCGCAGGCCCCATGCAAAGCGCTCACGTTCCGAGCGGCAGAGAGCGCGCGGCGCCCATCTGTCCCCATCCGTTCTACCGTACAGGAACTTTAAAGCTTGGTATTTTCCGACGTCCCCACCATCGCCCGCTCCCAAATACCTCTGGACCAGTGAGTCGTCGAGGTCGGAAACCGAGCAGACACGCAGAAAACAGGGGCAAAAGGCAGACGCTGGAGCGGGGAAGAGTGGAGGCGGGTCGGAAACAAGGCCTGCGGGACGCTCGCGCCCCCGGGAACCGGGTCCTCGGCCCCCACGGGCGGCGTCACGGGGGCGCAGGCCCGCTGCGAGGCCAGCCAGGCGGAGCGCGCCGCGGGAACCTCGCCCCGCGTCGCTTGGGGCGCTTCTGCCGCTCCCGCCGAGCCCAACGACCACCAAGGATGCCACCCACTGCTCGGGTTCTGGAAGAGGCGACTTCGCGCCCCGACAAGCGCATTGACGTCAGACGCACGCTGCGTCTTCTTAGCCAATGGCAGCAAGGCCGTGAGAACGTGGACGCTGAATGGTTACCATAGCGACCTGGTGGGCAAGCGGCGGTGTAAGGCTGAGCTCCTTCCTGTGACCAAAAGGAGATCTCGTCGCCTTGTGAGGGTCCGTCCGGAAGCAGAGAAATGAATAACTGCTGGTCCCGTGCGCCCCAATTTCGTTCCAGGCTTGGGCTGAATTCTAAGTTTCTCTCGCAACACTGTTCTCTGTTCTGCCTCTGTTGGTTTTTTAAAATTTATTATTATTATTATTATTATTATTATTATTATTATTATTATTAATTTTTCTTTCGCCTCTACTGTTCTGAAAGCTGAGGATTGAGAACTCTTCCAAAGCCATCTGGCCTAACCAGCTGTGGCATTTCCTTGACCTTCCTGTTCTGTCTAGCTAGGGCGCCAACCCAGCTGTAGAAAGTCTCTCCCTGTCGTATTTTACTACTACGCATTCTGTTACATTCACCTACAGAATAAGTCCATATCCTAGTGTTAAAAAGCATGTGATGTGATTTTCAGGATTATTTTAATTAATGTGCTGTTACAGGAAAATGGTTCCTCTTGCTATTCCACCAGCATCCATTTGGAGTTCTCTTAGAAAAGAGCCTGAACTCTTCCACCTGTCCATTGCGCCGCTTCCTTATCTTCTGTTGCCAATCCAGGCTTTGTGCTCAGCTGACACTGAGGTACACAGCTGTCCAGTCCTTCTGCACCCCTGTAGCTCCATTCTTGCTACCTGACCAGAACCCCAAAAGCAGCTTTACTAGGGTGTGTGCTTCTTCAGGACAAAGAGTTTGTCTTTTATTTTTCTCCAGCTTCAAGTGGATGTTCAGGAAATGCTACTTCCTCTTAGTGCATTGAGAATAAAAGTTTGTACTGATATTGATTTGACAAGATTTTATGTCTGCATCTTGTCCTCTGAATAACTACTACAAAGACAATATGCAGTGTATAAATTATTGTAGCCATTCTGCTAACCTAGTTTATGTTTTTTCTCATTAACATGAACAAAAAAAAAAGAATGAATGAATTCCACCCCTACTTATTTCGCTAAGCTTCAAGAGCCTTATATAGAAATTTACCTTAATTTTAAATTGTATTATACTGTCCAAGTCTGTGTTCCTGTGAAAGTCAAAATATCTTCATGGATTTCCTATCTCCAGCAGTTGTCACAGTGCATGCTTAACTAATGGTTTGGAAAAAAAAGTGGACATTTGAAGACATCCTGTATCTTCAGCTACTTTTGTAATCTATCTATATATATATATATTTTTTTTTTCTCCAATTTTCACAAGTCCTGTGGTTGTAGGCAGCAAGTTCTAGGCAGTCATGGGAGCTGAGCTCTGTAAGGAGCCACTGTGGAAGAGGAGATGCCTTACAATAGTGGAAGAGGCAGACTTTTCCCAGAGGGCCAGGTTTAAGACTAAAGATTAAACAAATACACTCACATACCTCCCTAAGGATATACATCAGGGACTGATATTCTATTGTTCATCTTTTTTATTGCTTTTAATAAGAAATAGCAATGTGACAGTTTCAAAACACGTTAGTAGTACATTTCCGATATTTGATACAATGCATATTGTCGTCCTATTAGTTATATAGAGCACAGCATGTAGATGGGATAATTTTTCAAATCATTGTTGGTACAACAAAGTTTCTTCTCAATGAACTAAGAGAAAGTAGTTGTATGCATAATCCAATGTTCGATAATCGCAGTGGGTTATTGGTAAAACTGGCAATGATGGAAGCTGCTGATTTAAGCCTTTTACACCTCAGCATACTAATCTAGCTTTATGTTTTATGCCTCATGGTTAAATTTTTCTGCTGAGTGATTAAGGGCAAGTTAAGGCAAGACCTGCATAACAAAACATGTAACTTTTATGTCTCTGGAAGGTCAATCAAATCCCCTCAGGATTTACTTTGGAACCATATACAGTGCTTTGTAGAACTGTTGTCAGTGTCAACCATCTGCATGAGTCACGGTCATTGCTTTACCAATTTGCTCTCTGTGAAAGCCTGAGGGACTGATATTTTAAATAGGTGTCAATCACCTTTAAGAAACAGGAGGAATCACTAACACAAACCCCTACAGGAAAAGTCCTTGTCCTATATTTATGCCCCCTTGCTACATGGTTGGCTTCCACATTTGATCTTGAGTTGATCAATTTTACCTGAGCATTTATACCTTGCAATTGGTAGACCATAGTTCTGTTCCACCCCATGCCACCCTAGCGAGTTCCTTTATTTCCCACCTTGGACCTGCTTCACCTTGCGCATTGGCTCTGTAAAAATTCTAAGAAAAAGCAGGTTCCTTGGCAACCTATTCCAATCCCTGTCTGTCTCTCAGACAGAAACTGTTTCTCCCCCAATAAATAAATTGTGCTATTTACCTCCATTGTTCCTAAAATTCATTCTTCAATTGTTCCACCTATCTTTCAGGTTGGGAGTTGCTTTCCCCTATATCCTATCATTCTCACCACTAACATTTTCAACAACAGACTCAGAAATACATGCTCTTAACCTCTTAATCCTTCTGCGATGAATGGAATGAGTTGTGTTCAATGTTACCAAGAATGTGTGTATTGCTCAGAATGTAAACTCTAAATCTGAAACCTCTCTCTCCTTACCAACTATGATGCCCCTGCAGAACAACTTACCTAAACCTGAAGTTTCTTGTCATCATAGAAGCCTTGTGAAAACCAACAGCAGGAATAAAGGACCTAATATGTAGAAAGTACCCAGTGTTAGCTAGAACAATTAACTAGCTGAACAGAAATTAAAATTAACATGCGGAGGCCAGGCATAATGGTAGTCAAGTCTAACTTCCACACTACAGAGGCTGAGGCAGGAGGATCATTTTGAAATGGAGACGAGCTGGTGCTACATACTGAGTTTGAGGCTAGCCTGAATTACATAGCAAGACCCTCTCTCAATAAAATAAAATGAAATATACAAACATGGAACTGTAAGTAACAAACATTTCAAGCTATATCTTGGAGTATAAATGACAGACAATGACACATTTTCATTCCTTTATAATAGCCATTATTGCCTGTGCGAATGTCTCTTAATCATAGTTAAAACAGTTTCCTCTATACTTTCTTCACTGTGTAAAAGAAGAAACAGGTGCATTGGTGTTACAACTTTTCTAGAATATCAGGCAATAAAGGTTGAGCTTTTTAAAACAACTTGTTTGAAGCTTCCAGGTAAAGATGACCAGCAGACAGTTGGATATGCCTATCTAGAAGGTAAGAGACAGGTGTGAGGAGAGTTGTAGATGTTATAGCATCCGTATATAGATGATAATGCAGGGCATGGGAGCTGATGAGCTCTAAGAGAATGTACAGTATTTGAGTGTGTTGACTGTGGACATGCGTATTTTAATTCTGCTCTGGTTTTAAGGTGAAATTCGATATTTCGGAGAGAGTGTAGAAGAATGAGAGAGGGAAGGTAATTTGTGTGTCTAGAAGTATATGATACATATTCTGAAAACAGTACAATATTATTCAATATTTTTTCTCTTAGCCTATGCAGGTCCACTCTCCACCAGCTTCCCTATTATGCACTATGGGAAACTCATCAGCATAAATGGCTCCAACATGGCTGTTATACCCTCCAGATTCTGTTTGGGTTTGGCTGGTGGATCACACAAATGACAGATTAAAGGAATTAGGGTACAGTGAAGTCAGAATAGCATTTCTTCCCTACTCCATATGAGGTCCCCCAAGTTACTCTTAAGGAAAGGCCACAGCTCTTTTCTTGTATGGTCAGAAATGTTGTGTCTTCCCCAAATTCAAATGTTGAAATCTTTACTTCAAAGTAATGGTATAGAGAGGTTCAGGACTTGAGAAATGATGAGGTGCTGCGGAAGAGCCCTCACCAATGTGATTAGTGAATGTCCTTCTAATAGAGGCTCAAGAGAGACCATTCATGCCTGCCACCATGTAAGAATGCACCTAGAAGGACAAGAAAGGAGGACCTCATCTGACATAAAATCTGCTTATGGCCTGATCTTAGAGTTCATATCCTCTATAACTGTGAGAAATAGATACTTGTTTTTATGAACTATCAAACCTGTGATAATTTATTATAACAGCCTGAACAGAATAAGATCAAGATTCTAAATGGCCAACGAGTAGCAGGCATAAAATATCAGCGACATCTAGCTCTGGATGACTGCACTGTCTGTGTTATTTGCTTATGACTTTATAAATTAAAATATATATTAATCTATTTTAGTATGTTTTTATTATTATATAAATTGTGAATTAGATAACTAATCTAACCAAACATTCAGTGCAATAGATTTTCTCATTGTTTGATTCATTCGTAGTTGGTCAATTGAATTAATTGCATTCATTTTGTCATAAAGCATCCTAAAGAAAACGTCAGTGTTATTAATAACTTTGCCTTAACCAAAGTACAAAAAAAACTCTCCCCTTTTATACAAATTACAGACCAAGAAATCATTCCCAATAATTATTCCCAAGTTCCACATCAGGAAATGAAACACAATACGTTCTGTAGATAATTGCCAGTATACTTTGTAATACACTATTGGACATTACCATTATAAGACCATGAAAGCTCACTTACACATGGAAAAAATTAAGCAGAAATAGTGTCTCCTAAAGTGATAGCAAATGATAGCAATATGGTTTTTTTTTTTTTTTTTTTTTTTTTTTTTTTTTTGCAGGACTAGGGTTTGAATTCACGATCTTGCACTTGCCTGGCAGGCACTTGTGCCACGAGCTATCTCCAGCAAATGATATCAATATGGTTGTGCATATAAAACCCATTGTCCAGTAGAAGAATAATGCAAGTCATATAGGAAATTTCCAAATAGACGCATTTCTAAAAAAGTAAAAGGAAATACTGAAATAAATTTTAATAATTTATTTAGTACAGTATGTCAAAATATCAGTTTAATGTGTAGTAAATATAAACACCATTAATATGATGTTTTCTTTCTTGATATGTTGCCAAGTCTTAAAAATCAGTGCAGATACTGGAAAGGAGCCCTAGGACCAGAAGCCACCAGGCATAGCCAACCCATTCTAACTTGGTAGGTCTTCTAGGAAGCAGCCACAGGACCTGCCTGATGCAAGCAGGGGTAGTGATCCAACTGGACTGGACTCAGCTGGAAGGATCTGAACACAGTAACCACACCCAAGCCAGTTCATACCAGTAGAACTTGAGTCCTATAGATCTTAACCCAGTGAGCTAAAGCACACTGCTGGGCTTAGCTGAGGTCAAATCAAGGCCCAGAACTATAGGAGCACAGAAGGGGTGGCAGGTAACTGGCACGAGCTTCTCTGACTGGAAGACTCCAGGTGCATAAGGAAAAGGTTTCCAGACAGAACTCAGGGGAAGTAATTTAAATACAAATTCCTAATTTAAGATCTGCTTTGTTATACAGCTATAATGTTTGTGCCTGTGGTGTAAATTACAAATACATTAGTTAGAAAAATTTGTCAATTTCTAAATTTCACTAGCTGTTATTAGCATTGCTAATTGAAATTCTTTCTTTATTTATTTATTTTGTGGTACTGGGGATTGAACTCAGGACCCTGTGCTTGCCAGGCAAGCACTCATTCCACTGATCTGTCTCCCTGGCCCTTGCAAATTGAAATACTTTAAATAGAAAACTATGTCTGCCTTAGCCACATGTTTTCCTTTAGGTATTAATATTGGGAGGTACTTGAGTAATAACCTCACCAAAGCCTGACACTGAAGGACAAAGGACAGTTACAAATGGAAATGAGTATCTCACCCTCAAGCAATAGAGAAGGCAAAGTCTTGGGACGCACAAAAAAACACGAATCTCTGACACAGGAGAGACACCTAAAAAACACTTTTTACAGAGAGTGTCTGACTTTAGTGACACAGTTGCTTACTACCAAACTTTCACAAAAAAACATCAGAAATCAAAATGAAGAGTACTCTCTGAAAGAGACAGTGACAAAAAGGAGCAAAAGGTATTCTTAGGCCCCAAATCCACCCAAAACAAACTTCGGAGACATCATCATAGAAGAAATTAGAAGCCACATAACTGAAATCTCTGAAATAATAGTAACTGAAGAAACAACTGCAGAAGAGTGTAGAGAAAATCAAATCAGAAATAATCTCAGAGGTGAAAAAAGAAATGATCACTACAAAGAAAGAATTACTAAACATTTCTAAAGAAGACCCTGATAAAAATAGAGTAGAAAAATGATGGAAACTTTGAGCAGTATAGGAAAGAAGTGGAATACTTGAAGCAAATTCAAAGAAATATGCAGGAAATTAAAAACTCCATTACAGTTGGCAAAACCAGGGGCTTGTGAGATAGCTCAGAATAAGTACCTGCTTGGCAAGCTCAAGGCCCTCATTTCAATCGCTGGTACCAAGAAAAAAAAAGTTGCCAAAACTGGTCCAGTGAAATTGGAGATAGACTTTCACACCTGAAGAAACCATTGCAGCTTAATGAGAAAGTAAGGAAAGGTCTCTTAAAAACAACATAGATCGAGGAAATAAAAATTCAACAGCTACAAGACAATGCAAAGATGAACAACATAAGACTAATAGGCATTGTGAGAAAGAGGGATATAACAGAAATGACATAAAAAGTATATGAGCAGAAGTAATAGCAGAAATTTTCCAATTATGGGGAAACAATCTGACATTCAGATAACTGAGGCATATAGAATTCCAAATAATATCAACCTAATTAAAACTATAGCCAGGCATATTATAATCAAGATGCCAGAAATTCAGCACAAGAACAACATACTAAAAGTCTCTAGAGAAAAGAACCAGATCACACTAATGGAAAATTCTTCAGAATAACATGAGAGTTCACACAAACCAACAAGTCAAGAAAATCAGAGTGAACTACTTCAAATCCTACAAGAAAACAAATTCCAACACACACTGATGTAGCCTGCAACACTCAACTTTAATGGAGAAGTAAAATATTTCCATGACAAAGAACAACTGAAGCAATTCATGATGACCAAACCATCCCTATACAGACTACTAAAATATTTTGTAGAAAAAGATCGAAATACCTACAATCCCAAGAACAACAACAGAAAGAACTCACCAAACATGACAAACTATTAAAGGCAGGACAAAAGTAGGGGAAACAACAGCAGGACATGACAAACAAGTCAGTCCATATCAATTATAACCACTAATGTAAATGGACTCCATTCACCAATTAAAAGAAATAGAGGGACAGAGCAGATTAAGAAACAAAATCCAACAATATACTGTATGCAAGAAACACATTTCACCCATAAAGACATTCATAAGCTGAAAGTCAAAGGATGGAAAACAATGCTACACACCACAGGAGTAGTTACTCAGAAATATTATATATGAAATATATTATTTTGTTATTTGAAGACAAACCCTATGAATTTGTCATGAATCTCAGACTAGACTCTATGTAAATAAATATTTCCCCTTGAGTTTTAGCAGTATGTAATTTCTTTCATGAATTTTTTCTCTGCTGTGAAACAAACTTCCTCCTCTCCTTGGAATTGTGTGGGGAGAATGAAGCTTGAAGGAGGGAAGCATCTGTCCTCTGTCCTTACAAATTGCTTGTTTGTGTCTCTTCTCAGGTTTTGAGTTGGAGTAAATTCTACTCCCCTCTGAAGTTTCCAGGACATATTGTATTTTTCCAATATAAAGTATAAGAAATCTGTCAGTTGACTTCTGCCCCCTTGAGATCGTCAGACCCTGTAAAGCTACAATAAAGTCATTGGCCTCGCCACCCTCGATAGCATTTCTTCTCATCTGACACCTTGTTCATTTCAGGGGAAATCTATGGCCCTATTAGTTCAAGGACATTCCCCTGGGGAGAAGGAGGCATGGCAAATTTTTTTTTTCTGCTTTCAGATGTGGATTTTGACTCTGATGACATATTCTTCCAACTCTTCCAATTAATAGCCTATGGACTTGGCCTTTGAATGTTAGAGGTCAAGAACTTCACTCTTATCCAATTTTGACAACTTCTATCCAAAGCACTCATCATAAAATGTTCCAGCTGAAATTTGCGTGGCAGAGGTATAGGGTGCCACAAATACTACATTTACAGAAAAAAAATACTATATTAGTTCATTACTGATATAATGTATAATTTTCAATTTTATGGAGGTATAATTTATCAGTAAAAATGACATTTTCATGTATGTATATGCCTTAGAGTGATGATTGCAGGCACAGTAATTAATATATCCATCATGCCACACAGTTATCTTTGTGTGCATACAAGTAGTAAGAATATTTATGACATACTGTCTTAGCAAAGCTCAAGTACACCATGTTTCAATTAACTAGAGTCGCTGTTGCTCAGTTTAGATATCCACAATTTTTTCATTCCACATAAATGAAGTTTTCTATCTTTTGTCCAACATATTTCCACTATCCTCAAGTATAGATTTTTTAAAAAAATTCTGAAATATCTTTTGGAATAACACAAAATTTAAGAAGCATTTTTAGCCCTACTACAGCTAATTAAATTGAGGATTAGATAATGAATGGTGTTGTACTAATGCCTACAAGAAAGAAGAACATTAGCCAGGATTGGAGCAGTTCCTAACATCTTAGGTAGTTAACTTTTAACTGTGGCCTGGGTCCTTCACAAAGTCACTTGTGACAGGAGAAAAAGAAATGGAAATCCTTAAACTCATCTCTGTGATCCTTGGTCTTAGTTACTTTTCTCCTTGCTGAGACCAAATACTCAACATCCTAAATTAAAGGAGAAAAGGTTTATGTAGTTCACAGTTTGTAGAGGATCTGGTCCATAATTGGTTGGCTCCATACAGGGCAGTACATGGTAGGTGGATAACAATTTATGGTGGTGAAAGATAGCAAAAGCATCCAGAGAGAGCAGTGATAAGCCTTTTTATGTCCCTTAGATTGTATGCAGCTACCCTTGCATGTAGCACTCATACCCACGAGTGCTACCTCACTGCTACTTTGAGTGTGGTTCTCAGGTCAAAGTCAGCATCATTACCTGGGAAGTTCCTAGAACTACAGTATCTCAGGCATTGGCCCAGATCTAATGCAGCAGAATATACACTGTCCCAAGATTCCTCAGATAGGGACAGGGGCTACACAATTTCAGAGGAACCGGTTTAAACATGTATGAGGAAGAAGTAGTGATGATAGTGAATTATTCTTATTAAACCATTATCTAAGCCATAGTATCAAAATGAAGGAGAATGTAGTTCTCTATTAAGGTTCTCTGTAACATATTATCACTTGAGAGGGACTTAATCAAAGAAATACTGAGACTAAGAACATACTAAAAACATGGGAGCTATTGTATGTTGAAGTATGTTCCTCCTAAAGTGATGCGTTGAAATCTAACCTTGCCATGTGCAGATGGAATGAGTTCAACTCAGTATAGTCATTAAGATCAGGACAGGACTGTGAACCAGTGCTGCTGTGTGGTGGGGATCTGGCCCATGGAGGGAGGTCATGGGAAGGGAGCAGATGAAAGCAGAGGTCTGTGGATACAACAGAGGGCAAGAAGCCTCACTGATCTCTGATGAACACCAGAAGCTTGATGAGAGATATGGTATAGATTTCTTCCTCACAGGCTTCAAGGGAAACCAAACTTCCAGACACCCTGATGTCAGACTTCTAATCTCCAGGATCAATACACAATACGTTTCGACCATTTGCACTACTCTGTAGTAGTAGGGCAGCCCTAGAAAACTAATACACTTTGAAAAATTTGGGCAGCCCACTCAGGTCCCTTTCTGTTGCTCTCTAGGACAAAAGCTTTCTTTCCCTCAATAAACGTTCTACTCCTTGGAGTGTGAGTGTGGTCTGCAAAGGTTCATCTGCTCCAGGCCTCTGGCTTCTCTCTGCTTCTGGTTGCCAGAACAGGAGCAGCTCTCCCTCCATTAGGACTCTGTACCACGTTGCCCTGCCCTGAATCCAGCTGCTGGCAGACTGATAATGTGGGCCCAGTAAGCTTTGCTTGCTTTCAGTATCGGGCTTTGTGTCTCAGGGACAAAAGTGACTAAGACAGAGATGTCATCTAATTGTAACAATGTTACACTGTCTTTACCAGCCAAAGGTTTGAATTATGTTTATAGACATATACCTAGAAGTGTACGTTGGTAAATGACTGGCAATAAAAATGTGAACTGTGAACCAAAAGAATTAGGAGAAATCTAACATCAAGAGAAATAGACCCACAATAGCTATGCTAATGAAGTAAAATATTGTATATTAGTTTGCTAGGGCTGTGTGCCACACCGCCACAGGGCCACTGGTGGCTATGATAATCAGAGTGGATTAACTCACTGCTCTGAAGGCTAAATTTTGAAGTCCAGGAGTCCCCAGCTTAGCTTCCTTTAATGGCTGTCATTGACGTGTCCCAGGCTCTTCTTGACTTGTGGTTGGCTGCCTTCATAGGTAGGTGGTTTCTCACTGTGTCTTTGTGCGTGTAGCACCATTTACACTTGAACAAGTGTGCCCTTCATTAAGATTGCAGGTCCACTATACTCTGTGATAGCCTCATCCTGATAACTATCTCTGCAATGCCCTCTTTCCAAATAAGATCCATTGAGTCCCTACTGAGATTCTGAGATGTTGAGCTTCTGAGGGCTGGGACGAAAGCCTATGAATTTTGCATATGCCCATCGCATGACTTTGTCTTCTCATACATTGGCCAGAGATAGTCACATGCACCCATCAAACTGTAAAGGATTTGATAAGTAAGGGTAGAGTGAGCTCATGGGACCACCATTGGGCATGTGACTCATGTCCAAGCGACTCAGGGTTTATTATTCTTTTTATTAATTGGAGCAAGTAAACTATGAGTTTACTGTGACCAGCAAAAACACAGAATCTGTGAGAGCTCAGATCAATATGGTGGCCATTCTGACAGTTCTTTTATGTCAAATGCATGCTTCTATGAAGGTGAGAAAGGAATTCTACAGAGAAGGAAAAGCACAGACTAGACTAACAGATCAGAAAACATAGATAATACTCTAGTGTATGTGAGATTAATTTCATAATATTTATGTAGGTCTTTGTAATGAACATTGTCTGTTTACACAATATGCAAATATAACCAAGCACTTGTATGTATGTATGTATATATATATATATATATATATATATATATATATAATGTAGTACAGTAAAATACATGCTAGAAATGAAACTAAAAAATTCTTCCAAGTTTTTATGAGACAGAAAAGGAGTGATATAACAGAGTTTTGACAAAATGACTATAAATAGATGTTTAATGATTATTTATGTATTTATCTATTTTGTCTTTTTGAGACAGAGTCTTGCTATGCAGTTCAGGCTGGCCTTGAGCTCACTTTTGTAGCCCAGGCTGGTCTCTAACTCATATCGATCCTTCTGCCTCAGCCTCCCAAGTGCTGGGATTACAGGCGTACACCACCATGCCCGGCTATTTAATGATAATTTATAGGAACACTGTGCTTTTGAAAAATGCAAGTGTTGCCCCTGCTTGTCACTCCAGTCACTGTACATAAGGTCCCATCGCCATGACCCAAGACTTGTCCAGAAGTCTTGGTATCCTGGGCAGCTCCCAAACGCATCAGGTTGAGAACTGCACATAACTGTCAGAGTTGCCTACTGGAGGCAAAACCACCCTAGCATGTAGTGGCATCAAAGAGCAATGATTTGTTCACTCTCCAGGTTCTATGAGTCAGGCATGGGGGCCAGGCTTGATGGTACTATGTAGCCTCTGTAGTGCAGCTGGGGCTTTGCACATGGCTGCTGTGTGCTCTAGGCTGACTGCCTTGGGACTGTGCCATGCATACTGTATCTGGTCTGGGTTTCATCACAGAGTGGTGAATAAGTACTCCTGCCTGGCCACTGGCTTCCAGGAAAGAATAGTCTAACCTCCAATGCCTAGATCTCATTATTTATCTCTTGTCATGTTTACTAAATGCTCCACTGGCCAAAGCGTATCATACAGCCAAGTGCAGAGTTACAGATGTGTGAATGCTAAAGGCTTCATTCTCCTAAATCAACACATGGCGAGCATGAAACCACACATCCTTGATGAAACAGAAGGCACAATTAGCTGCGTCTAATTGTATTCTAATCTTTAAGCAATAAGAATTATAATCTATTTTTCTTTGTTTATTTTGTATTTTAGAGAAGGGTCTACAGGGTGTTCAGGGTCTCACTACTAGACTGGATTCATAGTGACTGTCTTAGTTACTTTTACTCGTTGCTGGGACAAATACCCGACACTCAAAATGAAGGAAAGAAAGGTTTATTTAGCACACAGTTGCTGGAGGTTTCAGTCCATATTTGGCTGGCCCAAGGCTGAGTGGAACAGGGCAGAGGGCATCCAGTTCATGGCGGCAGAACAAAAATGGGAGCAGAGAGCAACAGCTCTTTAAAAAGTCTCTTTGTGCTCAGTCACTCTGACTTGGGCCCATTGTGCCCTAGGGTGGAACCAATCAGACCCCAGGATGGGTCCCTGATCTCACTCTAGGGAGGAGCCAATCATATCCTAGACAGGCCCAGGTCATGCTCCAGGGAGGAACCAATTGTAACACATAATCCTAGTGGATCATGGCTCATGTCTCAAACTCTAGTAGTCCCCACCCCATGATTGCATGAGGCTTTGGGGGGAACAACTAGACCTAAACCATAACGGTGACCCAACTGTAAACAGCCTCCCAAGAACTGGGATTATAGGTGCATGCCACCATGTCCAGTATCAATTGCTGTCTCAGTGCACCCCAGGGGTGGGACCAATACAGCAGGCCCGGGATTGATCCCCCCAGGACTGTGGGCCTGCTTGCAGGTACTCTAATTCCCTGAGCTATTTGGCTGGCCCAAAGAATTATAATTTAAAAGAAAGATACTAGATATTGTAGTGCCGGAACTGACAAACCTGCCTACAGGCCAAATCTGGCTTGTTCATTGTTCTATAGTCCACCAGTTGGAAATAATTTCCAAACTTAAAAATGATTGAAAAACAAAAAGAGATATAATATTTTGCAACACTAAAAACATTGAAAATTCAGGGTTGGCCCGATATCTCAGCGGACTCAACACCTGCTTGGGCAGAGCGCAGTGGCTGGGTTTGATTTCCGTCCTGTGCTGTGCCGGCCCAGCACCTGGAGTGCACTGAGACAGTGACTGAGAATGGGTATGGTGGTACATACTTATAATCCCAGCACTTGGGAAAATGAAAACAGGGTAATCA
Organism: Capromys pilorides; assembly: GCA_004027915.1. Classification (NCBI taxonomy): domain Eukaryota; kingdom Metazoa; phylum Chordata; class Mammalia; order Rodentia; family Capromyidae; genus Capromys; species Capromys pilorides. The sequence continues at coordinate 20,511 of PVKN010008261.1, forward strand.
TTATGAGTGCAATCTACACAGTGAGACCCTGTATACCCTGTATCAAATACATTAAAAATAATCATTAAAAACACTTAAAATTCAAATTTCACTGCCTAAAATTTTTATTGAAATATGACCAAGTTGCATACATCAAATAAATGTTTAAAAATGTTGACTAGGAGCAGTTATGTGAGGACTCACCCAAGAAACTCTGCCTTTTTGGTTAGATCACTCATTGGGCTATAAATAAATAGGATGATTCATTTCATGTGCTCACTTAGCTAAGCTACTGCTCCCAGTTATTCATCTAAACATTAATCCAAGAATTGCTTAGAGGCTCTCTGTAGCTACTGACAGCTATAATCAGTTGGCTTTAAATAAAACACATTCTCCCTTGTAGGCATAAGCCTCATTCAATCAGTGGAAAGGCCTTAGCAAAATGAGATTCTCTGAGGTGGATAAGAAGGGAAGAAACTTTGACTGGACTATACCATCCACTCCTGCCTAATTCTAGCTTCCTTGCAGACTCCTTGAATTCTTTTCCCTTGCTCCTTCCTATCTGTCTCCTACGATACTACATTTCACTAAAGAACCTGCATATAGTTACATTGCTATCAAGTATATTCTAAAGGAACAGAATCTTAATGAAGAGTTTTCTTCATTGATTCTGAAACCTATAGTCTTAGATGAGATAAAAATGTGCTTTTCCTTCCAAGATACTACTTCACTCTTACAAAAGCAGGGGAGGGACAGAGCAGTGACACTTAACTGGAGCAGTGGAAGTTGGCTCACTCTCACGTTTCTGACTCTATCCTTCAAATGACCAGCAGTTACACTTTTGGGTGGGTAATCAGTGCTATATGGAAGTGAATTTTACTTTCTTATAGGATTATGCTGATTGTCATTTTTCCTGATTTACCAAGAACTTTAATTAACTGTGCTGTTTAAACATTAAACTCAGTGTCACCTTAATGGTTTTGAGGTTTGCTTTTCAGACCTGAAGTATGAGTGGGACATTTCTAAAAAGTCTTTGAATAAGCCACAGTATAATGATAAATATTTATAAAAGGATAAATGTTATGATCATAAAAACTAAAATAAAAGTTTGGAAATAAAAATATGAAATCTGTAGTCACAAGAAAGTTTTCTGTAGTAACAATGTCAGTGATGGTCCATGACTTAATGTGACCACAGAAGTAAAAGCACACCCTCATCATCAGTTACCGCTACTAAAATATATTTTCATTATATCCAGTAAGTAGTTACATTGTACGAAATCAGAGGAAACATATACAACATATAAAATAATTTGTACATACCCCATATGTATAATAGTCTTAAATCCAACAACTACCTGCATGAGCTTTCTCTTTTATAGAGGTATAAACTGAGTATGTGGGGGTAGATGTTAAAAAAAACTCCGGTTGTTTGGTTTTTGGTTAACTTGTTCCCACCTATTTGAACCACCACTGGTTCTTGCATGACTGGCCCATTGGCAGCTTGGACCACAGGATGCAAGTATCTCATGTCATCCACTGGGACAGTCATGAGTATATCACTGCTGGTTCAAATCCACCCAAAACTTGACATATGAGTTGCAACCCTCTTGTGAACTTGTTAAAAATGGACCAAGAGAAATAGCCTAATTAAAGTGAAGTTGAGATACCTGAATTGCCATGGATTGAGAGGGGCAGGGGGCAAAAAACCCAATTAAAGATGTGTTATGTATAGGAACCAACTTAGCACAGTAAATGTAATCACCATGTACTGTAACTACTAAGTAAATAAGTAAAAATAATCTCCTAGCAATGCTAAAGAAAAGACATAAAAGGGCTTAGAGATATTGGAAAACTGGGTATCTTACTCCTCAGTATTAATATTATAGTAGATTTATCATGTGAGTTTTGTTCACATGTGCTCTTGAAGAGCACAACCTTCAAATCAAGTGAAAGAAATAAGTTTGTGAGTAGAGTCCCCAACTCCCTGAAGGTCTTTCTTGGAGGTCAGAAACCACAGTGGAAATCACTGAAGTTGGATCATTAAAGACAATGAAGATAGCTGTGTCACAGGTTAGCGGCAGCCAAGTGACAACATAGAGTCACCTGAGACAAGGTGGGGATGATGACCAAAATGCATGACTGCACTAAGCCAGTAATCAGAAAAACCCAGCTGACAGAGACCTTAGGCACTGTGTAGTAAATCACAGTTTCTAGGAGACAAAGAGGTGAGCAGCTTACTTAGCAAATTCTCACCTGTTAAGTGTGAACAGAAAGTTTATAGAGAAAGGAACAGAAAGCCTAAAGCATTTCATCAAAATCAAGAGTGACTGCCTGCAGTGGGTTCCCAGAATTTGACCCAGTTTAGAGCTCAAGATCCTCTTCAGTGTTGGAGAGATGGATTTCCCTTGACAAAAAGGCCCTGCTACACTGTTGAAAAGTTTAATCTCATCTTTTCCAAGATTTCTACAAACAGTGCCATGGACTTCTACCAAAGTCTCGGAGCATTAGGGAAGAGGAAATAATGTGTTTTCCGGAGGTTAATGAGTGCTTTGAACTGAGACTGACTGAGAACTGAGTATCATTGTGGTGTGCCAGTCAGAAGAGATATTTATGAAGGTTAGGAGATCAACAGGGTTTGGGCTTGCATCTGCCTCCCAGTGACCCCAGTAAGTCCCTGAAGTCACCCTGGGATTATTTCCCCATTTCTAGAATGCCTCGTTGGACTAGACATTCTCTCAAAGTGACAGGATTTCTAAATTAGATCTCTAGCCCACATAATAAGGTCTACTATAATTAAAGAAAGAACAGGTGAAAGTCACTAGAACAGCTTTACCTAGGAAAACAGTAAGCCCCAAAACAATACTTCATTTGTGGAGGGATAGCCAACTCCTCAGTAGGGAGTTGGATTGCAATTTGGTGATAGTTCCCATGATTGCTCCATGCAATTCACCTATTTGATGGTGGAAGAAACTGAGGAATCCTGAAGAATGGAAGACTTTCATAAACTTCACCAAGAGGTGAATCTAATTCTACTAGCTGCACCAGATGTGCTTTCATTGTTTAGGCAAATTAACTCTTCCCTTGGTGCCTGATGCCAACTGTGGGCCCAGAAAATGCTTGTTTGCTCAGTCTCTGTCAGTAAAGATGATGAGAGGCAGTCTGCTTTCAGCTGGTAAAGCCGGCGATGCACTGTTACTTTCCTACCTCGGGGATGCATCGACTCTGCAGCCCTCTGCCGGCCACCTGGTTTACTGGGACCTGGGTGGTGTGCTTTCCCTCCACAACAAATCACATTGGCCCTCCACACTGGCGCTGTTATGTAGACTGCACCTAATGAGAAAGGAGAAGCAATACATCCAGATCGCTTGCTAAGACATGTGCAAGTCAGAATGTGGCAAACTGAGAAAAACTTTAAGGGGTTTCGTTCAGACAGTCTAAGGATTTTCATGGCATGAGCATGTGGAAAATGTCCTAGTAAGAGGACAAATTATTGTACCTGATCCCTTGCACAATGAGAAGAATCATTTTGGGGATATTTGATAAAACACATTCAGTGTTTCAAGGTGTTTTTCAGCCGGTTTCTTGAGGGTCCCAAAAATCCGCTAGTTTTGAGGGGCACTCAGAGCAAGAGGGAGATCTGTCATACATTCAGGCTGCTGTTCAGATCAGTAGGCTTGGAGTAAAGCAGCTGCTGGATAGGAACATATGATCCAGTGGATCCAGTGCTGTCTGATGTTCTAGTGGTAAACCTTCATGCCACGCAGAACCTCTAATCTAAAGCATCTGATCGTGCAAGTGCATGATATGCAGACTTTGAAACTTGTCGTATCCTCCTGCATTCTTCATTTTTTTCTCTTGTACACTTCACCCGATATGATGGTTCATTTTATATATCAACTGGATTGAGCCATGGTGTCCTACTATTTGATGAAATAGTATTTTGGCTGCAAATGTGAAAATAGTTTTGGCTAGAATTTACATTCAGATCAGTAGAATTTGAATAGAACAGCTTAACCTCCTTAATGAGGAAGAGTCTTATAGAATCAGTCAATGTCCTGCTTCGAACAAAAGAATGACCTGCCTGAAGCAAGAGAGACTCTGAAGTTAGTAGCTGGTAGGTTTAAATCGCAGTGTTGGCTCTTCCCACGTGATTGATCTTGCAAATTTTGGACTTACTGGCACCTGTGGTCACATGAGCCAGTTTATAAAAATAATCCTCCTTCTGTTTACACACAAGCACACTCAATTGGTTGTGCTTCTCTGAAGAATAACACCCTGATGCCTCCAGTGTATCCTGCTATCTAACAGGACAGCCTTTTGTTTTCCTTTGTTGATTTTAGTTTTCTTTAAGATAGGGTCTCATATGTTGCCTAGGGTGCGCATGGTCTCCTGGGCTCAAATGTTCTGCTGCCTCAGCTTCTGAGGTAGCTGTGACTGTCGGCAGGCACCAACATGGCCCCAGTGGATTGGGCTTGGATAGCAGTAACAGAGTTATATGAAGATTGATCTCTTATCTAACCCTCAAACCCTTAAAGATGCAATATCCAAGTTATTTTCCCATGTGGAAATGTATTGTCTGATTTTGGTTGTTGCCTTCCACACTTTTGTAAAGAAAGAGATAAGTGCCAGGCATCTAAGGACCAGTTCCAAAACACCCAGCAAAGGTTAATAACCAAATAGCATTTCGTATTTCTTAATCAAGCTAAATAAAATGGAAACAAGATCTTAGTACTACTTCACAGGGCAAGTCATCCCATATTTGCCAATTCTTGCTTTCATTTTTATTATTCCATATGGATAATTATACTTGACTTACTGTTATTGAGATATGACTGGTAAGTTAAAATAAAACTTAATTTAAATTATGTAAATATTAATGTTTTTCTTTAATGTGTTTT
>PVKN010008262.1:0-25394 GCA_004027915.1 Capromys pilorides
AGATGCCCAGGGAAGTCTCTGAAAAACCTGGCTCATGGGAAACAGGATCCGTACTGAAGGCCCTGGAACAGGGTCTGAAAAGGGCAGAAGACCATGCCCAGGCCCACAGCAGGAACGAAGCACCATGATCTGGTTGCATCTGCATGAAGCCAGAGTCCTTGGGACTTCCAGCAGAGAGTTCACCCCCATAAGCTCCCTCACACAGGCTGAGCCCCCACAGGACAGAGCTCCTGCCCCGGAGGGATCTAAGGCAGATGCCAAAACCAGGATTATAACATCGGAATGCTAATGTGACCCAGTTGCTACCAGGGAAACCAGTTAAAGCTGGGGAAGGAAGTGGGTTTTCTGCATCTGAAATCACTCCAGGAGCCCAGAGCCACCCTGACTACTGGTGCACCACACTCCCAGCTGCACTGTGCCTAAGGCAGCACTTGGTGGAGCTGAGCCAGTCTCTCGTAGAGGGAGGGAGATCTAGGTTTCTGGAAGCAAGTCCACCAGTGTGGACACACTGGATGATGAAGCCCTACGGCTCTGGGGTGCTCTGGGCCCTGAACCCTGTCACAGATCCCTCTGGCAAACATTTTCAAAATGCCAGGTGTTTTGGGTTTAGGGTTGGGATGGATGGAGCCAAGCAGGCAGCATCTCTGAAGGGCAGGAAGAGAGAGCCATCTTACCGGAGGTCCGGTGGGTCCCCGAGGACCAAGTTCTCCAGGTCGGCCCTGCAATGGAACAACCTATCCATGAAGAGTTCAGGACCTAACCCTTGGAAGACTAAATGCAATGGGTACAATCTGAGGTCCCCTGAGAGGAGGTCACCAGAGTTCAAAGAACTAGAAAGCGATTGCACTGAGTTTACCATGGTTCAGGGGTTAAGCACTGGGACTCCAGAAGGCAGAACTGGAGGTAGCCAGCCCTGCAGGCCTGGTCTCTCCAGATGTCTGGTGCACAGTGGGGCTGACGGGAGCAGCCCTTGGGTGGACACTCACCAGCTCTCCAGGCACTCCTGGGTCGCCCTTCTCTCCTTTAGGCCCTTGTTCACCCTGTTGGTAAAAGCACAGGGTAGAGTGACATGGAAGAGACAGTGGACTTCCTCCTCCTATGGCACCTGTGCCTGGCCCTCAAGGGTGGCACAGGAGCCACCTCCAGTCCCAGAGACACACTTGGTAGCTCAACACCACTCCCCGAGGGCTTTTCCTGCTGATTGGGGATGACCTTTCTCCCATGTGCCTGAGAGACTGACCTATTTGACTTATCTTTCAGATCTGAGGGCATGAATCCCTGATTCAAGGAAGTGGAACCTCAAGCCACCAAGTCCTTCTGTTAGAGACTCTTGGAGTCCAGAGTCTGTCCTTCATGGCACCTGCCGACATTGCAGCTTTACCTGTGTGTGTTTTGCCCTGTGCCTCTCTAGCTTATTGGTGACTAAAGATGGGGCAAGTGTGCCCAGGGAAGAGGCATCTCTTCTGCCCCTTTTCTTGATGGAGATGTGGGGAAGGTGCTTTGCTAAAGAAAATCAGACCTTGGGGAACAGCCTGAGGGTTGAACACGACTCCGGATGGTCAGGACAGCATGTCTAACTTTGGATGAAGGGAAGGCTGGACAGGCATCACTGCCCAGGTGTGTCCAGAGTGGACTCATCCCCTGGGAGACCGGGGACTGGGCCCTTCCCCTTCCTGAGGCTGTGGGTGCCATGCCTGGGATTCCCAACACAGCCCCTACAAAGCAGAGAGGGACAGGAGATCACCACTCTCCAGCCCAAGGGCAGGCTTCAGGGGTTCAGATGCTCATCTTTGGCAGGTTGAAGGGCGAGTCAGTGTGCAAAAGAGCAGTGAGGACAGGTAGCTATGGCCAACATGGCCTGTGTTTAGGCAAATATAGACTGAGGTCTGAGGTCGTGGCTCTGCATCACTGGCAATATAACCTCAGGCAAACTAGTGACCTCTGCTTACCACAGCTTTCCTATCTGCAGAGCACACAGGCTGTCTCTGTCTCACCAAAGGGGGAAGCTCAATGGGAGACTGAAGAGATGCCAGGGGAGACCAGGTGGATCTGTGGAACTCTGCAGAGCAGTAGCTAACAACAAGAGCAGAGCTTCTCGAAAGGCGGGAGGGAGGAGCTCTCCTCGGAGCAGACCTGGCTTTCTCCAAAATTGCTCTGCCCTACTCAGGGACTTTGAGTGCTCCTTCTACAGAGAGACCCACAGAAGAAACAGGATTGGCATGTGCCCTAATAGGTGACACAACTGTGCACAGGGATGAGTCAGTGAGTAGTGGCTTTGGAGAATCGAGGGTCTAGGGAAGCCCCTGGATACACTTGTAAACAGACTCTAATGTCTAGAGGTCCTAGGGTGGGCTGGCCCTCAGCCTTGGTGGGAAATCAGAATAACACAGTGATGATTTCCCATTGATTCTTCTTCCAGGCCCTGGGAAATGTTGGAGACAGTAGCTTGGGGCCGCCTCCACTCCCAAGTCTGTCCTGGACTCTCCTCTTGGTACCCCCATGACCTCAGGCCTATGTCTTCTCTTGCCAACATCACCTGCTGAGTGGTATACATAGTCCACCTTGTGGATCTATAACCTCCCATTAAGTGAGATTGGCCAAGTGTTTCTCAAAGCTAGACACACAGGAAGCTTCAATAGGTGCCAGTGCATTCCTTCTAGAATCCCCTTGGCCAACCAACCCAGAAGGACACATCAGTGCCAAACACCAAGACAATGCTCTGATCTTCCACATACTTCCTCCTAAAGCATTTCCTGTGATGAAGATCTATGAAACTCCACCTGGCCCTCCAGTCATGAACAATGCAACCCACAGACACAAAAGGGCCTTGGAGACAGATTCAGGTGACATAGTGGGAGAAGGCAGGGGGAGGGGCTTGCAGGAAGACAAGTGAGGGACCTATGGGACCCCTGAAGATTCTCAGGGAAGAAACACAAGACAGTCCTGCCCCAGCACCCAGGAGTCAGGAGGCAGGGCCTCATTGCTGAAGCCATGGGTGTTCTGTCAATAGTTTCGGCATGTGGGATCCCTGCTGGCTTCTCCTATCTCTGCCCCCAAGTGATGTTAGGCAGCTAACCCCCATTTCAAGGATTTGAAATCCTCCCAGCAGATGCCAGGCACTGCCAGGGACATCATGGAAGATCCACTTTGGGTAAGAATTGACTGTACTAGACTCACCCTAAGATGTTGCTTCTGAGGCCCCTCCTGACTTCTAGCTTAAAACCCTGCTTACATTCTCCATTGTAATGTCGTCATGTGTGTCATGGCTACTGTCTGTCCCTCATTCCTCCAGTTAAGGGCTGTTTTCCCTCTCCAGTGTAGCATCTCCACACCTGAGGGGTCCCCGCACCTTCTAACAGCCCTGTCTATGGGGCATGAGCCTGCGCACTGCCACCCCCATGGGCCTACTCCATCCTGCACAAGTGCCCAAGGAGGCTGGGATATCCCCCCTTCCATGCCCTACTTGTACAGGAATGTCTGAAACTCTTGTTGTCTCCACTGCCATCATCCACAGACCATCTCTGTCCTTCTCATGCTGTGTGTGTGTGTGTGTGTGTGTGCACGCGCGTGCGCGTGTGCACAGGTATTCTACTTAAGGATGGAACCCAAGGCCTAACACTGAGCTCTGTCCCCAGTCTTGTTTATTTAATTTTGAAGCAAGAGCTCAGAAAGTTGTCCAAGCAAGTCTCAAGTCTGCTGTCCTCCTGTCTCAGCGCCCTGGGCTGCCAGGACTCCAGGCATGCACCACCACGCCCAGCACCTCTGACTCTTACTCACCACACTGTCTCAGATCACCCTGCTCCTACAACCAGCACCAGCTCTGCAAGCTACAGGATTCAGTTAACCCAAAAGGAAGTATGGGCTTTACCCAGGACTACTGGAATGTCCTGCCCAGCAGAAAGCGGTTCCTACCTAGAAACCCAGCCACCCGGCACACTGGCAGGAAGGGCTAAAGATCAGAACTGTGCTTGCCCATCTCTCCTACCACACTGACATCACCCACAGGAGGCTGATGGTGCCAGCTGTACCAGGGTGGCACCACTACTTACAGGCATTCTTGGGTGTGGTGTGAACAGGGAAGTCTGAAATGGAAATCACAGAAATGAAAACCCAGACACTCTGACGCTTCATTTGCAAAACCTGCTGCCTTTGAGAAAATCGCCAAGAAATAGAACCCACCCCAAGTGCTCATAAGTGATCGGTAGTCTTCACAAGTAGAATCACAACTTTCTTTAAAGTCCCCGAGCATTTATTAAGGCAAGAACACCACACAGTAGTTCCATCAAGGAGTCCAGGGGTCACAAGCTGGAGCTCTAACCACTACGTGACTGACCTTGGACAGCTTGCTAAGTGGCCTGCTTTTCCCAGCTTCAACACTTTGGCAAATGCTATTCCTCAGACCCAGAGGATGTAATTTTCCCTTTAGTTAACTACAGCCCACCCTTCAAGTCTCTTTAAATGTTATTCTCAAAGTTTGCCTCTCCACTCCAACCAATGGGAAGGCCTGGTCACTTTCTTTTCCTGTATCCTGCTGTTGCTGTATTTCATACACTATAATTTATATCATATATTTATCTTGGCTATTATATGATTAGCATTCCTCTCCCTTCAAAGGTTATCAGCTATATCAAGTCTGAGTCATGGCAATGCCTGGAACACAGAGACTCAAAGGAGAAAAATGATTGAATAAAGAGATGTCACGGAGGCTGGTCTCAAAACAGTGAATTCAAAGAGATGGGAAGGCTAGAGTAGCTGCCTATACCTTCCCATCCATGTCCCCAGCCCTGATCTCTTTTTCTGAAGAAATCATTATTTTTCAAACTAGAATAATTTTATATCCTTTTTTATGTGTTTCTATATAATTATGAATGTATAGAAATGCCTAATGTGTGCAGAAAGTACACAGAACGTACACTTGATTTATAGTGACTTACAGTAACGCACACTCATTAACACGTGATTCCTCACAATAACTAGGAGGAGGCAATCTGCCCCTGCCCTGCTTTATGGCCAGGGCAGAGGCAGATGAAACAGGGCCAGAAGCTGACGCTCACATGGTGGCCTGCCTGAGTGCCTGTCTAATCTCTGAGTACATAAAGATCTACAAAGTGATTCTTGTACCAACTTAATCTTGTACCACTTAATTTATGTATTCATATCTTTTCAAGAACATATTTCTTTATAATAGAAGATGCCATGATACATATATTATATCATCTAGTTAACTTCATGCTTATAATCATATGGACTTTCCCATAATTTGTCACCACTATAAGTGACACCACAATGGATCTACTTCTGATTCTATTTTTTTGTGAAGCTAAGATCTTTCCAATGTTCTTATAGAAAGACTGAGTATCACTCTGGTGGGGCATGAGTGCACAAATACAGATTAATGCTTTAAGTTTGATAAAAGCTACAAGGTAGATTATCTGCCACACTGCAAACAGGCTTTCCTAGTGTCCACACTGTCTCCTCTCCTGCTGTTATGGCTTGTGTCTACATGTCACCTCATACAGGCACAAGTGGCGCTTTTTCAGAAGTGGCTGGACCTATGTGGTGTGTGCTTCTGGGACTGATTCATAACGCTAAGATTAGGGGCACCAGGATTTAGGTTGTGAGACATAAGGGACAGAAAGAGCTCTTGTCATCCTTGTTGCTTTCGTCCTCCTATCTGCCATGAACTGTCTGTCCTCTGTGGTGCCAGCATGCCATGGCACCTTCAGATTATGGACTGAAACCTCTCAGGACTCTTAACTGCATGAGCTTTTTCTCCTTTCATTTGGGGGTGGAGTATTTTGTCTTAGTAGTGAGAAATAACACAAAATTTGGTATCAGAGAAGTGATGTCATTGTCATGACTGTACATGACCATGTGGCTTAGGAAATGTTGGAGCTGGCTTATGGGAAGAGGAAGAGGTTGAAAAGGCTCAGAGATGCCAGCTGAAGAAGCAGAGCTGGAATGCCTTAGGCTGTACTTGATGGGAGATTCTGGTCAGATCTCAGAAGACCAGAATGCTGGTAAAAAATTTGTCAGTAAAGACCAGGTTGGGGAGGTTTCTGCTGGGAAGAAGAACTGCCTCAGCTTTTGGACTCTAGACCATGTGTGTGATGCCTTGGCAGAAAGTTTGTCTGCATTTTGATCCTGTCCATGGACTTTGCCTGAGACTGAGATTAAGGGTGGCAGACTAGTTAATCTGGAAGATGAAATTTCAAAGCAGTTGAATGTTGAAATAGTGCCATGGCTACTGTCGGGGGCTTTTAGCTAGATTTCTGCTGTGAATCAAATCCAGCAGAATGATTTAAAACATCCTGAGTTAGGCCAGAAAGGAAGCTCCAGCATACTTTCAGCCTACAAGGATAGGAGAATGGAAAAACTGGTTGCATAAAAAACTAGTTTAAAAAAAGCCAAGAATTTTGGAAGAAAGTAACAGAAAAAAATGGTCCAAGGACATCACAAGAACTGACAGGACTCCAGGCTCTGAAGCCTCAAAGTTGTAAAGGTAAAAAAAGTTTGCTTTGAGAAGAGAGGCCCAGACATCATGCTCCACAATGCTGCAGCATGGGGAAGCCGTTCCCAGGGATTTGGTCCACAGGCCATTGACCCCTACAGCCAAGAAAGAAGGAAGTGTGGCTGCTGCTCCAGCTGGCAGTGGAACATGCCATCACCCACATGATGCTGACTTTAGGTGAATGCAAGAGATACGAGGTCAGCAAGGCTTCCGCCAGATTTCAAAAGAAGGTCTGAAAGGCCAGGCAGTGTCCCCAAGAAGGCAGTGTGTGAAGCTGTGAGTATGAAGCCAAATGTGCAGTGGAGATTCTAGGAGCTCGGAGAGGCCAAGAATATGGATCCCCTGAAGAAAACTGCAAGGAGGGGACGGAGCCAACCCAAGAGAGAAGCCATGGGAGCTATGCCACCAGAAGTGCTACAGGGTTGGAACCACTCTTCGGAGCTCTGAGCTTGCCATGGATTTGGAAAGAATGCTGGAAGTGGAACTGTGGGATTTAGTGTTCTCCCTGCCAGATTTTGGTGTTGCTCTGTTCCCATGCCTTGTTATCTCCTTTTGTAACTTTTGGAGTGGAGATGTTTACCTTGCACCATTCCTTTCATTTGCACAGGGGCTTGCAGTTAAGAGTTGCCTTAGTTCTCAGAGAAGACGGGACTTGGACTTTTCAGCAATGCTGAAACTCTTAGAACTCTTGCAACTCATAGGGGTTGTCTAAATGCCTTCTGCATGAAGGGATGTGCATGCAACTTTGGGGCTGGGGAGGAATACTATGACTTGTGTCTAGATGTGTCCCCAAGTCTCATGCAGTCACAAGTGTACTTTTCTCAGAGGTGGCTGGATCCAGCATGTGTGATGCTGGGATTGATTCACAGTGCAATGTTAGGATCAAGGGCATTAGGATTAAAGGTGGGAGCACTGCCCTCTCTAAGCAGCAAGGATAATGGATAAGGGATGGAAAACCCTGTGGCCCCTCTCTTGTTGCTTTGCTGCCTTCCACCTACCATGAACAGTCCCTCCTTTTCCATGCCACTCTGCCTTGGAGCCAGTGGATTATGGACTGAAACCTCTAGATAAAACTAAATAAAACTTTCCCCCTTTAACTTTGGGCATTCAGGTATTTTTTTTTTTCAGCAATAAGAAAAGTAACTAGCACACCTTCCACTACTGGAGAGACTACCCCCTTTTTTGGTCAGTAGCTAATAAATCCCTTATGTACTTACCCACTCAGCACCAGCACATAATGCTCTGAACTAATGTTCAAAACAAGGAATTTCAAGACTAGGCACAAACATTAAATTTTTAAAAATCTAAAGATATCTCCATTAAAGAATTTCTTGGAGTAAGATAAATCATATTAATAGTAGTTGTTTGATATTTCTTATGTGCCACAAATTCTGCTAAATGCTCTGCATTCTGTAGATCAATTTCACTGGGGATGTGTAAGATAGTTGTCCAATGGCTGCCAAACAAGAAAACTTACTTGCGGAGGAACTCAATGACATATCTGAGACCACTATACTGGTGAATGAATGAGTGAGAGACCATTTCTTCTGCCCCATTCCCTGCCCTCAGGCCTTTGTCTTGCTGCAACTCAGCTGCAACTCACAGTTCCAGCTTGAAGATGCCTCTAGCAAAAGTGACCCCTCATCTTGGGCCAGTATTATGGAATTGCCATGGACATGGGGCTTCTCATTTGTGGACATCAGTTTCCCAATACAGGACAGGGGAAGATGGAACGTCAGTATCCAATGCATGCTCTGATGAAGAATAAGTGGGCCTAGGCGGACTAAAATAATAAGTATGCACAAGGTCGTTCTATATTTTTGGATTCTGGGGACCTACAAGTGGATCTAGCTGTTGGCAAGCCTATCAAGAAGAATTTATAGCTATGTGGTGTATATGAGGAGGAGCTCAATGTCTTAGGAATTCAGAGAAGGACAGAGGAGTAGAAGCAGAGTAACTTACAGTTCCAGGTAACCCAGGGGGGCCAGCTGGACCAGCTTCACCCTACATGGAAGTACAAGAAATGATTAACTACAAAAGTTCTTGACAACTCCACTTATGGTAAGACAAGTCTGATAAGGCCACTTTTCCCCAGATAATAGAAATACACTCACCGCACATACATAAAAGGTAGAAGAATAGACAGTCAAAAAATTCATGTATGCGCCACACATTATAAAGTATTTTAGACATAAGCAGTACCTTCAGGAAGCATCCACGCTGACCTGCCTAGTGATGAGTTATTTGCAGCACTGCCTACTGTCCCACTAGATGGCTGCCTATTATGCACCACCCTTTTGCTGACAGCAACATAGTTTTCCTCAGGTTGTGAGCACAGCTAGTGTCAGATGTGCCACAGGAAACCTTCTCACGTGTGCCCAGAAGCACGATGGCCACACTGAGGTCCAGCTGCTTTACAGAAGCCCAGCCTTGCCTGCCCCATACCCTGGGAAGAAGCAGACATTTCTCAAGATGAGCAGTATTCTTCCTGTGAACAAAACGACGCTGGAAGCTGAGTCACCTGGGTTCAAAGTGCAATAAGCTCTACCACATCATAAGGGAGTTCAACTCTTTGGATGTTTCTTCTTTGAAAACCATAAAGATCATGATGCCTGAAAGCTCTCAGCATCGGGCGGGCACAGACATGATGAAGACCACGGCACAGAAAAGACTGGCATGGAGCTGTCTGGTGCAGGAGAAAGGGCAGCGGCAGCACAGCGAAGAGACATGGCCCTCAAGGTCTGTCGCATCCCAAGTGCTACGAGGGGCTGGGAGGCAGGGTGTGCACGCCCGCTGCTCCTGGACCCAGTCCAGGAGCAGGCCTGCAGGGGCTTTTCGACATCTGGTTATCAAACAGACAAACTTAGCAACGGACAAGGCCGCCCTCAGGCAACAGCAATGCTACAACAGTGAACATGGCTGTATCAATTTTTACTATTACTTCTACTGTTGCACAGCATTTACTTCCATGTGTTTATTCATGCATGAACTCATTTAATCTTTCCAGATGTGCCTAGAAGGTACTTATGTACCCCCATTTCACAGATGAAGCACACTACTAGCCAATGGCTGAGCCTGATTTTAAACTAAAAAACCACGTTCCTAACCAAGAGTAAATTGCCAGAAGCTTCAGGAAGAAAAGCACTGTGTTATATCACCACACATTAGCTGATTTTACGTGATCCTCTTCCTGACATAGTTGGCCTTGCCCTCCAGAGCTGATCTCACCTACACCCACCTGTTTACCAAGAACAAGCTCAAGGACCAAAGCTGAGTGTTTGCTAGTGGTGCACAAGAATGAAGAGGTGCAAGTGGGAGGAGGCCGCGAGTACAGGTGTCTCCAGCCAGAGGACAGCCTTTGGAAGTAGTGCTTGCATGCATCCTCCGAGATGCAGGGAGTGGGGCTGTGGTGGGCAGCACGGGCTGGGCCACCAGAGCTCTGGTACTGAGCAAGATGCCAGCACAAGGACCTGTACATTTGGGGGTAAATTTGACAGGCTTGGGTTGGAACCCTGTTGCTGTATTTAGCTCTTGGTTGCTCCCATGAGAAACAGCAGTGCCATCCCCACCTTCCGGTCCAGTATGTGGGGTGAAAGCCCTTGTCTTCAGGGGTGGAGTATAGCCAATGGAGAGGAAGGCAGAGGCTGGACGTGCCATGCACTGTCAAGAGGGAGGAGTATAGTCTTTGTGTCTTATTTTGAATTTTTGTCAAAAGATGCCTATTATGACCAATCTTTGAGGGAACACAGAGGCAGTCCAAACCCTTTGGAAGCCTGGGTATGATTCTGCTGAACAGAAGGGAGGTGTTTACTGGTATTTCACAGCTCTGCATTCTGGAAATGAGGTTTTTACATGGAAATCACATTTTTGAGAAGTCCACCGAAGGAGCAGGTCAGATGCCGTTCAGGGGGATAAACGGCATCCTCAGAGCCAAGGCAGCGAGCGGGAGGAGGGGACACTAGAGACTGAAGCAGAGGAAGCACAGACCTGGGGGCATGAGCACCTGGCAGCGGGAGGCCGAATGCAGCCTCCGTGGCCCAAGCGTCACAGCTCCAGGCCTCGAGAGTGAGACCCAGTGTGCGGCACAGTGCTTGCAAGGGGCAGAGCCCCAGATCTATGACAGGATTCAGACCTTGGTTCTGAATACAGCACTGGACAGGCAATTTAGCTTTTCTGGACCTCACTGTCTGCATCACTGAAATGGGGACATTGTTGACAACAGCAGCCTATCCCAGAATCGGCCTGAGGATTAGCTAGGTCCCTGTGGACAGTGTTTCAGCCTACCTGGAACAGAATCCATGAAGACCACAGAGGGAAGTGTCCGTGATGCGACACCCCAGCTGGCAGGTATGGCATAGAGAGACTACAATGGTTAAGCTTCACTGGCAGCTTGACTGCCTAGTTGGCAGAGTCGGCAAAGCCTTCTAGAGCTTTCCATGGTAACAAACAGCCCACTGCAGCATGCACAGCATAGGTTCACCACCACTGGCCAGGGAGATTAATAAAGCAGACTTCTGGCTGTATGGGTGTGAGTTACGGAGCATGACCATGGAGTACATACCCAGCCCCTGGCCCCTTCCCTCAGGCAGGCACTCCTCTGCTGCGCTGCTGGCCATGGTTAGCTGAGAAGCTGTCCTCTGTGCTACCTCTCTGCCATGCTATTTCTGCCCTGGAGCTAGGCCACAATGGGCAGAATTCTCTACGTCATGAGCCCAGTAGACCTCTCCTTATTTAAACTGCAGGTATCTGGTGTTCTGTTCTAGCAGTGAGAAAGCTGAGCAATACTAGGCCTATAAGATATATAGCAGACAGAACAAGGACGGTGGCCTGGGACACCACAGTGCTCTTTCTGTTACACTGCAGGCAAACACACACAATCATGTAGGCAGGTCCTATGTGTGTGTGTGTGTGTGTGTGTGTGTGTGTGTGTGTGTGTGTGATGTTGCTAAGGGATTAAGGGCACATAGTATCTGATCAGAAGCCAAGCATGAGGCAGTAAAAAAAAAAAAAAGCAACCTGTAGAGCCTTTGCTCATGGTAGGATTTTCAACTCTGCCTCTCCACCCCTGTAAAGTCTACCATTGGGTGGGCTGGGAACACGTCCTGTTCTCTGTCATTGTATTAGTGACAGCCTTGCAGAGCGAATGATCTGCAGTCTGCTAAATAGTGGTGTCAAGGAAACATCCGCAGCTGTCCTAGTCTTGCAGGGTTATGACACATCCTCCAACATGAGATTCTAGCTGGAAGATCAGGAACACTGTGACAAAAACCTCCAGCTCCATGCCCTGGTGGTCTGGCCTCCTCGTATGCACCCTTTTAGTCCTATAAATCAGAGCGAGTCAGCACAGCTCCCTATACCTCCGTTCTTTCACCCAAACTGTTACGGCTTTGTCTTCGTTACTTTCTCTCACTATTGTGACAAAACATCTCATGTCCAAAGTCAGGGAGGAAAGGTTTGTTTAGCTCATAGCGTGTAGAGGTTTCAGTCCACAACTGTTGGCTCCAGGGTGGGGTGGCTTCACAGAGAACAGATCATGGCAGGCAGAAAACAAAATCAACAACCAAACCCTAACAGCATCTTTCTGCCCTGTTGTAGTCTATCTAGTCTGCTAGGAGTAGGGCAGGGTCAAACCAATCAGCTCATTGGTCCATACTCTTAATTCCACACACACTCTATATTCAGCCACCTCTGACAAAGCCCTGAGGGGCCAGCGAGATGGCTCAGCGGTTTAAAGAGCCTGATTCAGCAAGCTTAGGTAACCACAGGGACTGCGGTTCGATCCCTGGCACCACATGCTGTGCCAGCTCCACCCCCAGGGCAGGCTGAGCCGGCCATAAAAAAAAAAAAGCCCTGAGACTGTGTTAGGATTTACAAAGACAAGTAGACAAACTACAACATATCCAAATGTCCCCCACAAAGCCTCAGGCAGTCATAGGTGGACAGTTTTGAAGGTGGCTGAATTTGTGGTGTGTGAGTGTGGATAGAGGGTGTGATACTGGCACTACATGGGTGGATAAGGACACTCCCAGCCTGAAATGGGTGGCATCCATCAATAGGCTTCCAGGCTACATGGAATACAGAGAGAGAGGGCAGGCTACTGCTGCTTCTGCTGCTGCCTCCTGTCCCCTGCCTGATCCCGCGAGGTCTCTCTGCTGTATCTCCCTTCCTTGGAGTCAGCTGGAAACCTCTCCAAACTGACCTGAAATAAAGCTTTCTTCATTTGACTCAGGGTGCCAGGTATTTTGTCTCAGCCATGAGAAAATCAACCAAGACATGTAGAAAGGGAATTTACATGGAAATAACCTTACAGTTCATTTATTACGAATAAGACATGGAAACGTCCAAGCCCACCTTGCAGAAGGACCAGTCAGACCGAAATGCTGCCTCTGCACCTGCGGCACTCCCATGATCTCAGCAAAGGCTCGCTTGGATGCACGCAATTCCAGCAGGTACAATCAAAAGCAGAGCATCCACACACATCTTTCTTCAGCAGCAGCTTCATTTCCAAGCCAACCAACCAGCGGCTTCCCTTTCAACAGAAGCCAACAGGTACTGGTGCTGGTCTGCATAGTGAATTCAGGCTAACAGCTCCCATGACAAAATGTATACACCACAAGTCACTGACCTCAGGAATTCAGGTTACCATAGCCAGTGAGTCTAAATCTCTTGCCAAGTAAGTCTCTAAAACCCAGGCCCCAGTTTTTTGTGGGTCTTGGGCACAAGGCAAATAGATGAAGTGCTCGCCAAGCAGTCCCGCCCTGCCTGCTTGCTGGGATTCCACCAGCAGCGCCCTTCTGAGATAGGCTCAAGTCCTAAGAGTGACTCCAGCTCTGGGCAGCAGTCATCAAAGCCTCTAGAAGCTTGGGCTCCTTTATCTACACGAGATTCCTGCTTTCTGTTTGCCACACCATGGCTACTCCTGCATTTTTCTCTTCTCGCCTGCTGTCCCAGGAGGTGATGTCAATACTTTCATTGACCTTGCCCTCTCCCATGCAGGGGTTTTCCAGGAAATTGGGAGCAAGGGGAAGGAAGGTGCGAAAAACTGAAGCCACCAGGACACAAGCCAGCACACCTGCTTCCCTTCCCAGAGCCAGGATGGCTGCCAGGCTCCATCTTCATGGCCACAGGCTCCTCTTCCCACCCTTTTTGGTCTCTTGCTATTCTTTCCCTGGAGTGTGTCATCCCATTTGACCATTTTCCCTTAACATTAGCCAGACATGTGCTAGCCCTTTCACTAAATTCTCTCTGACCATCTGTTTTAGTCACTATTCTGTCGTTGCTGGGACAAATACCCGCCACACAAGCTTAGGGGAGGAAAGGTTTATTTAGCTCACAGTTCCTGGAGGTTTCAAGACGCTGCTCCTGCTATATAGGGACTGGAGGAGGGGCTGTGGCGCTGCCATGTCCAGGATGATCTGCTCCATACCTCCGCGCAAAACCGCTGCCTTGGTGGAGGGACTCTGACAGTGCGTGCTGTCAGGTTAATGGTTCTCGCCTCTTGGCCCCGCCCCCTCAAGCCCCGCCTCTCAAGTCTGGCACTTGACAGCCCCGCCCACCTAGCCCCAGGCTCAGCAGCCCCATGATTTACATGAGGCTTTGGGAGGACAACTAGATACAAACCACAACATTCCACCCCTAGACCCCCAAAGACTCATGTACATCCTTTTCTGCAGAAGGCATTTTAGCCCATGTCTAAGAGTTGCCAAAGTTGAAATAGTTTCAGCATTGCTGAAAATTCCAAGTTCCAAGTTTCCTCCAAGATCCAAGGCAAATGCTCAACTGTGAGCACCCACACAAATGAAAAATTACATACATTGAACATTCAAAGGCAGAAGATAAACATTGCCCTTCCAAAAGGTATACACAGGAGGACTCAAACCACTGGGGCCAAAACAAGTCCAAAATCCAGCAGGGCAAACATTAAGTCCTATAGTTCCATGTGGAACATCCAAAGCAATCTGTGGCAAATTGTGAGCTCCATGTGGCTCCACCCCTATGGCACTCTTGGTGGTAGCTCCCATAGCTTCTCTCTTAGGCCGGCTATGCTACCTTTGTGTAATTTTCCTTTGATGATCCACGGTCCTGGCTTTTCCAAACTTCTGGGATTTCCACAGAGTCGGCTTCTTACTCACAGCTGCACACATTGCCCTCCCCAGGGCACATTGCCTGGCCTCCCAGGCCTTCTTCTGAAATCAAGGTAGAAGCCTTCTTACCCTCAGAATTCCTGCATTCTGCATGCACCTAAAACCAGTGCCACGTGGATGATGCCAAGGTCTGCTGCCAGCTGGAGCAGTAGCCGGGGGGACAACTAGATACAACTAGCTTCCTTCTCTCTTAGCTGTAGGAGTTGAGTACCTGGATTTCTGGATAAATTCTCTGTGCTGGTGCCATTCTGCAGTCTTGTGTGGCTGCTGCCTCCATTCTGGAACCTGGTATGGCCACTGCCTCCATTCTGGAACATGGAGCTCTGTGGCTTTCTCCTCAAAGCAAAGGCCCTTGCCCTTGCTATTCTGAGGCTGCGAAGGGCAAGAAACTGCCGCCTCCTGTGATGCCCTCAGGACATCTCTTCTTTTTTCTTGTTCCTCCTGGGCGGTGGAAATCTCAGCTCCATCTTAGCAGTTCACAGCCTCCCTGGCACTTTCTTTCTGGCCAAACTCACAACATTTTAAATCATTCTGCTGGGCTCTTTGCTCTTCATTCTCACCATAAATCTGACTCAGAGCCCCTAGCAATAACCATGCCACTGCCCCAATATTCGACTGCTTTGAAATTTTCTTTGAAAGGTCAGTTAGTCCTCCATGTTAAATCTCAGTCTCAGGCAGGCACTTATGCCACAAAACTATCTCCCCAGCCCCGAATCTCAGTCTCAGGCAAAGTCTCTGGACACAGGCAAAATCATGCCAAAGTTTGGATCTAGCCAAAACACAAATGATCTGGAGTCCAACGGCCAATGCAGTCCTTCTTCCCAGTAGAAACCTCCCCAGCCTGATCTTTATAAGTTGGCTTTCTATCAATCTTCTGGTCCGAGCTCTCATCAGAACCTTCCCTTCCGAAGTGCCAAAACTGTTCCAGTGCTTTACTCATAGGCGACATCACCAAACCTTTCCTATTTCTTCCCTTAAGCCATTCCCAAAAGCTTGTTATCCACATGGTCAGGCATAGCCACAGCAACGACCCCACTCTCCTGGTACCAAATTCTGTTTCAGTTACTATTCTGTCATTGCTGGGACAAATACCCACCACACAAGCTTAGGGGAGGAAAGGCTTATTTAGCTCACAGTTCTTGGAGGTTTCAAGACACTGCCCCCGCTTTATAGGGACTGGAGAAGGGGCAGGTCTCTGCCATATCCAAGATGATCTGCTCCATACCTCCACACAAAACCACTGCCTTGGGGCTGGGGGGAGGCACTGTGACAGCGCGTGCTGTCAGTTTAACGGTTCACGCCTCTCTTGGCCATGCCCCCTCAAGCCCCACCCTTCTAGCTGAACGCTTGACAGCTCCATGATTTACATGAGGCTTTGGGGGGACAACTAGATACAAACCGCAACGAAGATGCAATATCTTCTGCAGAGGCTGCTGGGAAACAGTGCCACAAACACCTGTGGTGCGTTGCAGGGCACACAGCAGAATAAGCAAAGCCTTTATGTCCCTTGACTGAAACAGACACCACTTAGACTCTGAGACTAGCCCTTAGGCCAACACCAGAAGCACAGAGAGGTGTGGCCACATAGGGTGTGCAGGAAGGAGGCAAGACTGGGGCACATGCTTTTCTTCATTGCAAAACCTTTACCCTCCTGGGGCCTGCACTGCCCTCCACAAAATTAGCACACCCACTTTTACTAAAATCATACTAGATTAGGAGCCAAGGACTAAACTGAACAGGCCAAGCACAGCACTTAGCTGTCAGCAGTGCTCCAGCAATGAATTCTCAAGCACTACAGGCACCAAGTGGGGATGGACAGGTGTTTGAATGGATGTCATCCTGATTCTATCAGCTTCTTTTAAAGTTTCCTACAAATTGCAAATAGGGTTTAAGTCTAACCTATTCATTCCTGAAAAAAATACTTTTTCACACACATACATACACACACACACACACACACACAAATACCTCATTAGAAAACAGCAGCCAGTGGGAATGAATGATTAGGATGACAGTAAGCAGCTCCTACCTTTTCACCTCGGTCACCTTTCAGTCCTGGAAGTCCCAGTTCACCCTTTGCTCCCTATGAGGACAGATATGATGGGAAAGACATTAGAACCTGAGTTTATTCCTAACTCTTCCAGATAACAGCAGTATGACCTTGGGATGTCTGTCTGTCTGTCTCACCTCCCCTTGCTTTTCAGTAGAAAGGCCAGCAGGACAAATCCTGACTCAGGGAAGATTCTGTCAGGTATGTATGAAGCACTGGGCTCTCCACTGGGACCCTGTGGAGGTGTCTCCCCATCCCCCATTCCATCAATTTAATCTGAAAATGCTCTGCCCTCTCCATAGCTATCAGTTTTTTGGTACACATAGCTCAAGAACTCTGGTACAGTATCTTCTCCTCCCCTCATTCCTCTTCCACCAACATGAGAACTACTCTATTCATTTTCCCTCAAGAGAGTAAGACTTCAGAAGGGTAGTCTCAAGAGGATCAGCTGAGTGGCAATGGGCCAGCACACTTACCTGGTCTCCCTTTTCTCCTCTCACACCTGGGAACCCTGGAGCACCTGGGAGCCCAGTTTCTCCCTGTGGGAACAAAATTGTGGTGCTATTCATTAGGTACCTGTGGGAGGGTTCTCTCATGGGACAGGAGGTGGGCAATATGCTCTTTAGCTTCCACAAAGTCCCTTGAAATCTTTGGGCTTAGTGGAGATCATATAGGAAACAGAGCACCAGAGAAAGGGGAAACCTAGACAATGTGTCCACTGGGGTCCTCCAGCTCCTTCCCACTTGGGCAATTTCTTCTTTCAGGAAGCTTGTTCCAAGTCTCTGAGTGCCTAACTCCTCTTGTCCTTTAAGACTGAACCAAATTATCACCTTCAGCTTTACATATGGATGTCCCCGCAAACCCGAACATACTCAAAGATGGGAGCCGTGAAAGGTGACTGAGTCTTGGCTCCACTACAAATAAATATGATGCCAGGAGGTGGGGCCAGGTTGGAAAGGTAGGCCACTGAGGTGACCTGGTAGGATGTGTCCCCTGCCCCACGGGCCTTCTCTATGCTTTCTGGCTGCCAGCAGGTGAGCAGCTTCTCCTCTCCCAGATCCCTGCTCCACGCTGTTCTGTATTACAGCAGGCTATGCACGGCTGAAACGTGAGCCAAAATAGATCTCTCCTCCTTTAAACTATGTCATGTATTTTACCCCAAGGGCAAAAGAGTGACTAAGATATAATTCTTTTGTTGTTGTTGTTGTTGTTAATGTATTTGCTTGTTGCAAAGTGTCACTATGCAGCTCACTATGCAGGAGTTGCAGTGATCGTCCTGCTTTCAGCCTCCCCAGTGCTGGGATAACAGGCATGTGCCACTACACCTGGACTCTAGCCAGCTCAGCCAGCTCTGGGGGCAGGGCTAGTAAAGCATGCGGTGCTGAGGATTAAACCTCAGTCCTTGCACTTGCCTAAGCAGGTGCTTAGTCTGCTGAGCTATCTCACCATTCCAAGATAAAACTCCTATCTTTGCTGACATTCTCCAAACCCAAAAAGCCTTGTTCCACATCCCTCACTGACACTGCATGTCACCATGCATCATACTGGTTCCCCAGAGTCCAGTTGATCCTGTCCTGTAGCTGTGACACCAATACCCACCATAGCCATGAGGACACTGGACAGGGTTGGAATTATTGAGTAAATAAACCAACGCATGAAACAAGTAATGAGCTTCAAACATATGCTTAAATCCCTTTGGCATTTGAAGAATTTATATGACCTATGGTGCAACATGAATGAATCAAGCAAATGAAGAATGAGATGTAGGAATGAAAGCATGAACAATCAGACCTTGTCTCCACGCTGGCCGGCCAGGCCCTGCTCCCCAACTTCACCCTAGAGAGAGAACATCAGACACTCCGTTACCCTGCATGCACTTTGCAGATGTGAGTTTAGGTCCTAATTGGGCTCAGACATCTACAGCACCTGGAAGCCACAATCTAATTCTGAAATGTGGAGCACAGTTAAGGGCCCAAGGGCCAGGCTCTGTGCAAGCCCAAGTGCTGAGCACTTCCAGAGCGGGGGGGGGGGTCCCTGCTCCCTCATACTGTCTCTTGCTTAATGCAAAGAAATAATTCCGGAAATCACCCTGCCAGAATTTAATCCAGGTGCATCCACACATCTGGAGCCTAAACTCTTATAACACAACTAATAAAGATCCAAAGCCTCCCAGTACTTGATACACGCCAGTTCTGAGTTTTGAGTCCTATTAGGGTAACATAGACCCCATGCTGGTTCCAACGATGAAGGGGAACTTGCTGAAGAACTTGTCCATGTGACAGGTGTGCCTTGATTGTTATTCAGTCTCTTTAAACAAACACAGGCTGCCCCAAGGCATGCATTTTATGTCTCCTTCCCCATGGTGTAGAACATTAAGTAACAGAGCTGACATTAGAATGCCCTCCTTCCAGCCATGCACACTGGCTCTTGTTCCTTGGACATTCCTAAAGGTTCTCACCCTTTAGGTCTATACTGTGGTCAAAATGCTCACCCGAATGCTAGTTTTTTCAGTTTTTTTATTTTTATTTTTTGTTTTTTGTTTTGCAGGACCGGAGATTGAATTTTGGACCCTGTGCCTACCAGGCAAGTGCTTACTCTACTGAGCTATCTCCCTGGCCCCTCCAAACACTATTTTTTTTCTTTTCTTTTTATTTTGATTAATACATGTTTACAGTGCATAATGACTGATTCATCATGGAGATTTGGAGCCTATACATACATAGCACAGCTTAATTCTTCCTACACATTCCTCCCTTCCCTCTCCCTACCTCTGTCTCTTTTTCTTTCTCAAAAGTTCTTTGATTGAAACATGATCTTCAGAGTGGATGATGCCGATTACTTTTCTCTCTTTGCTGATACAAAATCCCTGACACCCAAAATTAAGGAAGGAAAAGTTTACTTAGCTCACAGTTGATGGAGGTTTCAGTCCATAAAGAGCTGGATCCAAAGTAGGGTGGCACAGCAGAGGGGCAACATCTCAGGTGGCAGGGGAGGCAGCCAAAACAGCAAGAGTGGCGAAGGAGGAAGCAAGCCTCCTCTAGTCCCTGTACGCAGGCTGCCTGACCAAGGGCACATTTAGCACCCAGCCCAATCCCAGCACTCGACAATGAACCAATCCCAAACTCTAAATACCATTAGCTCCGAGCCCCGCCACCACCCTATGAGGCTTTGGGGGAGACATCCAGGCACAGATTACAATAGTGGAACATCAAAAGACAGGGCCTTTGGGAAGTGATTTGGCAGAGCCTGTGGGAGTAGGGTTGATTCTGTTATTAAGCAGGATAGGGGGAGCCCTCCAGCCTTCTATCATGAGGACACAGTGAGGACATAGTTAAAGGCACCATCTGTGAAGCGGAGCCCCCACATGAAACTGAATCTACTGGCACCCTGATCATGTACTTTCCAAACTCCAGGCTGTGAGCAACATATTCTGTTGTTTATGAGGTATGTTATCAGAGCCACCCAGAGACAGCTCTGACCTGCACTTTGTGGCCAAGCTGACGTGGAAGACACAGGAGCAGAGGGCTCTGTCCCCACACCAAAAAAGCAGGGTGCTGCACTCCTGGGCCTTTGGAAATCACTGGCAAAAGCGATGTAGGGGACAGAGTAACTAGCCATGTGTGCTGAGAACCAGTTCCTTTCTGAGTAACTATTTCTCTCTAACATCTAGTACGCTAAGTTGTCACTTGAAATCTGCTAGGATGGGCAGGGAAGATAGCTCAGTGGTCTAAGTGCCTGTGTGGCAAGTGCAAGGATCAGGGTTTGATCCCCTGTACTGCATTTTATGCCAGCCCCACGACAAGCTGGCCACTAAAACTGGGCATGGTGGTACATGCCTGTAATCCCAGCACTGGAGAGGCTGAGACAGGAGGATCACTATGAGTCTGAGCTGTATTGCAAGATCCTGTACCAAATACATACATACATACATACATACATGCATACATGCATACAAACATAGATTAAAAACTTATGAAATCTGCTAGATTGGTAACACAACTGAGGTAGGAATTGTCTCTGACATGCTGAGAAAGGTAAGAGGCCGAGTGGGGTTAGAAAGAAGCTCTTAAGACCATGTGAAGTGCACCCCGAATTTGGGCTGTGAATCACAATGCAGAGGCACCACATGGAAGGGACTGAATGTCCTTGTGATCCCTTCCAGTAAGCCTCAAAACACAGCATGAGCTTGCAGTGTGAAGCTGCAAAGCCTCTCCACACCACTAGGGGGCTCTGACCATCAGACCATCAACCAGCTATGAGCTGCCCGCCAGCATCCTAGACCTTCATGGGTGATGTTGTTGTTGTGGTGGTGGTGGTGGTTGTGGTTTTGGTAACAGGAATTGAACTCACAACTTTGTGCTTGCCACCCAGGCCCCACTCTATGCTGCTAAGCTACATTCACTGCCCTCATCAGCATCTTGGAAAAGGACTATTTCATCTTCAGCTGGTACTTTGACAAAATAAAGTAAGAAGACCTATGTCAGGTCTGTTCTGAGAGAAAAAATAGATTAAACAGCCCAGAAGCACTTCAACTCAGTTTCAAACTTCTCAGAGAAATGTTTCAAAACATACAGGCATGAAATCATGCAAAAAAATGGCACAGCAAGCAGACTTTCATGTTTGAACATCTCAATACACTACACATAGAAGCAAAAATTAAAGAAACCCCCACATTTTTTGTTATATAGATCTTGCTTTAACCTGGTCTTAACCATCCAACAGAAAAGTTTAACCATGAGGTATAAAAAGTAAAGCCATATTAATATGCTGAGCTGTAAGAGGCTCAAATCAATAGCTTCTGTCACTGCCAGTTTTGCTGATAACCCACTGCTATTAGGGACTATTGGACTATGTATACAACTACTTTCTGTTAGTTCAATGAGAAGAAATATTTGTACCAATAATGTTAGAAAAGTTATCATGCCTACAACTTGTACTCTGAACAACTACTATGAAGACAACAATGTACATTGTACTAATTATTGTGACTGTCCTACTAATGTGTTGTGAAACTGTCTCGTTATTTCTTTCTTATTAAAATTAATAAAATTTTTAAAATTAATTAAATGTAAAAATAAGTAAATAAAAAAAGAAATCCCCACGTGTACCTGTGCACCCCAATACTTCTAGACAATCCCCTTATCTACACAAACATGCACAGGAAATGTGAATGAAGAGGCTGCTGCTCAAGTCCAGAGGAGAAGGCTGAGATTCTTGTTACACCAGGCCAGCAACAAGTGCTAACTCCCAGCTTGGAGCAAACACAATTACCAAGTATGGTTGGCTCGAAAAAATCCAAGTCCAGTATGAAAAGCAGCAGCCCCCCTATGCAAATGCTTAGTTTATGTAAATCTTTCCCAGAACACAACAGAATTTCAGCCAACTAAACCAAGCTAAGTGCTTTCAAGGTCATGTGCATTCTCTCAACAATCACCTCAGCATATGCAGTATCCACGCAGGAAATAGAAAATTACTGTATTTTAATGACTCGAGATCATCACACTTTTTAAGGAAAATGCCACTCTGGGATCCTAAAACATCAAGGCCTGGTGTGCCTGGGTGGGGATGAGACAATTCCCTGGTATGCACTAGGCCCATGAGGGCTGAGTTCTTGGGATGCAGAGCCCAGGAAATACGGGGCTTCACAGGGCGCTGCTAGCAACACTCTCCCGGGCAGGCCTGAGTTGGGTGGGACACCAGCCTTCTGGGCATTTTCTGCTCCATTTTGGATTAATTTTCTAAAACAATATGGTCACTTATGAAAAAAGAGAAAAAGCAGGGAATCTGATGGCTCAGGAATTTGCACCAGCAGCCGCAGTGATACCAGCCAGCAATGAGGTGACCTGTGCTGGCCCTTTCTGTGATGTCAGTGTCACACCTCCATGAGTGTAGACCAGCCCTTTGCACGGGCTGGGTGGATGTGTCCAACCAGCCCCAGGCCTGCCCACCCTGAGCATCCACAGGGTGCCTTGCAGGGGTGCGCACTGGACTCTGCCCTTAAACAGCTCAGACCGCAGGACATGGGAGCAAGACTGATAGAAGGACGAGGGTCAGTCCCTGTGGTACCCTCCTTGGCTGGCCATTTGCTTCCAGAAGCACAGGCGCATACACAAAGCACACATACTCACACACATCATGTGCATGTGTAACCCCGACACGCACAGAGGGCAGCCTCCCTTCTTGCCTGCTGTACTTTGAGTCCAGGCAGGTGGTGAAGAAGGAGCCTCAAAGGAACATGCCCTGCAGCCCGTGAGGAGAGGTAAGCAGGGAAGCCCACGCTCCTCCTGCCACAGCTCTTGCTGGGGACAGAGGTCTCTCTACCGGCTGCAGGTCTCCCAGTCCAGGAACCCCTCCCTTTCCTCTAGAGCAGGGGTTACCTCTGCCACTGCCAGCCTCATTGTGCGAGGCCAGCCCTGCAGGAGCCTCTGAGCCCTGCCAGGCCTTTCTGAATAATCTCCTTTCCAACACCTTTGTGTTTCCTACAAAACCACGGAAGATGCACAGTTTTGCTTGGTGAGCAGGTTCATACACAGCCTTGAATATTCCATCTAGGGTAACAAGTACAATAGAAAAAGAGGAAGCCCAGAAAGGTGGTACACACCTATAATCCCAGTACTCTGGAAGACTTCCACAGTTCGTGTCTAGACATCCCCAAAGCCTCATGCAGTCATGGAGGCAGGCTTCTAGAGTTTGTGATTGATCTGTGATGCAATGCTAGGATTGTGAGTGTGAGTACAACACATACCCTAGGGCAGGTAGCCTGCACACAATGTAAGGGAGGGAGAGAGGCTTGCTCTTTGTTACTCCTTCCTTTTCCTCTTCTGCTTTCGCTGTATTCCACTGCCATGAACTCCTGCCCTTTACCATGTGCCCCTCTGCCTTGGAGCCAGCTGATTATGTACTGAAACCTCCACAAACTGTGAGCTACAGAAACCCTTCCTTCTTTAATATGGGGCATCAGCAACCAGAGAAAAGTAACCACAGAGGCTGAGGCAGGAGAATCACAAATTTGAGTCCAGCCCCAGATAATGTAGCAGTATAGGAAAACCTTGGCTGAAACATATAAGCAAAAAATTAACTGAGGCCTAGGTTACAGCTCAGTGAGAAAGCCTTAAATCCAGTCCTTAGTACCAGAAAAGAAAAGAAAAAAAATAAGCAGAAAAATGACATCTTACCCGAGAGCCAGGCTTCCCAGGCAGGCCATCTTCTCCTCTTTCCCCTGGCTCTCCCTGTCAGGAATGTGACACACTATTAACAGGTGAGAATTCTGCACACTACTAGTTAGTTATAGGTGGGTAGGGGAGGTCACTGACACCTGGCTGGTTTCTGTGTCTGGGCTTTTTCCTTGTTTATTTACACTCCTGGGGATTAAATCCAATGCCTCCCCACTAAATTTAACCCCATTCTTTTTCTAATTTTTATTTTGAGACATGGTCTCATTAACTTGCTAAACTGTCCATTCAGTCTGGGTTCAAAATTGCAAGAGTCCGGCCCCAGACTCCCAGGACGCTAAGATCATAGCCATGTGACATCACTCCCTGCTTCTTGGGTGACTTTGAGCTGTTCTATGTGGCTGTCTAACCACAACCATGGGACCTAACAAACACTGCAGTCTACAGCACCTCCATCGTTCTGTACTCAACAGCTCTGCCTGGGATTACAAATACACAATTGAGCAGAAACAGTACCTTTTCATACAGAGAGTAAGAACAGCTCTGCATAAATGTTTCTGAGAATACTACATACTGTGCTTGGTTACCATTTGAAAGATCAGCATGAAGAATGGAAGTTTATATATAATGCCCATGAAATGAAGTTAACATCATATTTATTCTGCATTTTGTCATGAACCAGTTTAAAGAGTTGGCTTTCTAAGTTTATTAGAAAGGTAATGAATTTCCCAGTAACATTCAAGTCACCAATAATAGTGGCCTTCAGCACTGTCACAGGCCTACTCAAGCCTATACATGTTTCCTAGGAAAGAATAAAGTTAAGTGGTTAAAAACGTTTGCTGCATGACTGCGTGAGTGTTCATGCAAAATATATAAACTATGATTTTTTGCTTCTCCACTTGATGATATTTAACCTCTACTCTTTAATAATCTTGCTGCAACAAGCCCGACTGGAATGTTTTTAAAATGCAAATCTCTGACACTAGTAAAGGCAGCAGCTTCCCCTCCTTACAAATAAAATAAATAGTTACAGCTGTTCGATTTTAAAGCCTAAAGTCCATCTCAGATGCCCATTTCTGGATTGGGTCTTGAATTTTGGGACCCTAATGTTTTTTAGTTCTTTATAAATTCTAAATAGAAGACGGTTGTCTGAACACGTACTAGTTAAGATTTTTTTTTTTATTTGTGGGTTGCCTTTTTACTCTCTTGGTTATTTCTTTTGATGTGCAAAAACTTCACAGTTTTTTGAGAGGAGATCCCAGTTGTTAATTCTTTCAAGTATTACACATGCATTTTGATTTGTGCCCATGAACTATTTGCCTATCCCAACATCTTCAAGATTTCCTCCTATTTTATATTCCAGGAGATTTAGTGTTTCTGTTTTAATATTTAATCTTTAATCCATTTTGACTTTAGTTTAGTGCATGGTGATAGACCTGGGTCAAGTTTTAAGAAATATTTTTACCAGTAGTGTTTAGAAAAGTTAACATGTCTGCATCTTGTACTCTGAACAACTA
>PVKN010008263.1:0-25397 GCA_004027915.1 Capromys pilorides
ATTAATACGCCTGCCTATGAAGTAACAAGAATATATATCAGGCAACAGGATGGCCAGTTGAACAAAGAATAGGTAGTAGTAATTTAAAAAAAAACAAATCTTAGCTAAAATGCTCACAATTATTATACATCTTGTAATTAGTCAATGGAGCAGCCCCTATACAAATGATGACAACATGTCACAGGTTCCTCTGGCCAAGTTTTGAGGTGAGCTCTTAGCTAACATGGGTGCAATCACTTGGATCTCGTCTATCCCTCCTAGACCTATGTGTTAAAGCCTCATTCCCCAAGTTGATACTATTGGGTTATGGTAGAACCTTGAAGAGGAGTGGCCTAATAGAAGAAAGTTAGATCCGTGGGGACTTGTCATTGAAGGGGATATGAGACACAGATACTTCCCTGTCTGACTGTTTGCTTCCTGGACTAAAGGAGAAGTTTTGCTCTGCCATGTACTCCCATGGCATTGCCACAGGCCTGAAACAACAGGGCCACCCAAAAGTGGCTCCACTAAAGCTATGAACTAAAATAAATCTTTTCCATTTGTAAGTTCAATGACTGAGGTATTTAATTATAGAGATTGAAAGCTAATATATGAGGAAAAGGTGATTTTGTACATCATCACATTGTGGCTATTTCCTAATATTTTTAGAATAACTCTCAAATATAATGTGGTCTGTATCTTCCACTGATGCTTGCTTTCTTTCTTTCTTTCTTTCTTTCTTTCTTTCTTTATTTATTTATATTATTATTTTTTTTTGGCGGGACTGGGGTTCAAACTCACAACCTTGCACTTGCCAGGCAGGCACTTGTGCCATGGAGCTATCTCCCCAGCCCCCCACTGATGCTATAGAGTTTTCTGTAAGGGACTATTTTTTAATGCCATAACAATTCAGTTCGACTTAGCACATTTGCCAAGTCTGTGACTGGTTCTTTGCTAGATGTCAAGAAAAAGGTGGAAAGACAAAGCATCACACTTTCCATCCATGAACTCAAATTAACCAGGCATACTGGCACAGACAATGGGATTGCTGAGAGTTGTGAACTGGTGAATGAAGAATAGAACTTTATTTTTTATATTTCTGGAATTAGTTTCTCTTACAGGGTCCCATTCTCTAGTGGCAAAACATACAAAAATTTAACTAATTCCAGAATGTTCATGGTCATTTTGAGCTTAAATGCAATCTTTTCAGCATTTCTCCTCTTGGAAATGGAATGGGCAATGTTAGGGGCCTGAGACTCAGCAGGAGGAAGAAATTGACTAAAGGAGCCCGTGGAAGAGGAAGTTAGGGGAACAACGTTTTGATCCTTTATAAAGGACTGACTCTGGCTGCCACAGCAGGTGGATCCTGAAGGGGAAGCTGCCGCCTTCTCCTCTGAGTGGTGACTGTTCCTCAGTGTGGACATCCTGTCCTTGTCTGGAAGCCCTCTGTCCAGCGCATCCCTGCCTTCCTGAGTGCCTTCCCAAGTGAGCATCTTCCCTCTCCCTTGATGACCCTGCTACACCACCCTCCTTCAAAATTTTTATTTGAAAGTAAGTTTTAAATTCTTGCCTTAGCCTTCTCTCTGGGCCTTTACTCCAGAATGCAGCTCCACCACTTATTCATAGTGCCTTGCGCAACTTACTGAATGCATTCATATCTTCATCACCTGATGCCAGAGCCATAGAAGTTTTATTTTGTTTTGCTTTGCTTTGCTTTTGTGCAGGGACTCACTATGCAGCTCGAACTCAGAGTGATCCTCCTGTTTTCAGCCTCTCTAGTGCTGGGATTACAGGTGCATACCACCACACCAGCACTGGGTCACCAGATCAGTGTGCCTGGGGGAGGGGCTAGCATGTCATGTGTTGTCAGGGATCAAACCCTGGCCCCTGCACCTGCCTAAGTAGATGCTGCATCTGATGAGCTATCTCACCATCCCTATAAATTTTCGGTAAATATCACCACTTCTCTGCCTCCATCTCCTGTCCTTGGGATCTTGATTAACAGAAGAGGCAGGCACAATGTCCTAGAGCATCTGCACCATGAGTACCAGTTTTTTACACTGATATTCACTGGCCTTTGGTGACTATTATATTTTCCTGTTGGCATCTGCTGAGATTTCTCCATGTGGGAGAGGCGAGGCCTCTTCTGGCCAGGAGACTTGGGTCAGGGGAGGATAAGTTAGATTTTCTGTTCTTGATATGCTTTAGTTTTTAAGTTGCAGGGTTCTGCTCATCTTTAATTGCCTTGAACTCCTTGCGAGTTTAGTGCCTTACCACTCAGAGTATTTTCTAGGGGAGGGAAGAGGAGATGTGAGAGGAGTACAGGAAGGATGATGAGGTTTATACTGGTTCACTATATCTCTCTTCCTCACTCACTGCTCCTCCTTTGCTATGTCAAGATTGAGCAAGCTGCATGGTCATCTTTTATTTACCATCTAGTTTTTTTTTTCTTTTGAGTCTTAAAACTCTTTTCCCTTAACTTATAGCCTCTCTATGTGGAATTTCAAGAGTCAATTTATAAATCTAAGCATTTCCTATATGTTCACTGTTCTGCTCTAGCTACCAGGCTTATTCCCTGAGGCTGTGGCCTCTACTATAGTTGTGCTTTAATAAGAACAAAAATGAATTCCTAGAAAGGATTATCACTTAGGTTAATACAAAAATATTTCCATAGTGCATGATAATAGGGACCCAGAAAATATGTGACACCCTCCTCCCCAGAAAAAGGATAACAGTTTTCACAGAAGCATCCGTATTTTGGATTGGCCTTGAATAAGCATCTGATCTTAACAAGCAGATATATACATTGAGGAATACATGGACATGTCATGATTTGCTTTGAAATCTTCAAAGAAAAATGAAAAATCTGATTTATTTGAGAATTAGTCCCTGCAGCTGCTAGATTGGCTTCTGTACATAGAGAATCTTGAATGTCATAGATTTTCAGTCTTACAGTGGTCCAAATATCAGTATGTTGGGATAAAAGGGCTTGATATATGGAAGAAAATGCAAATGTCCGCTAGACCCCATTTTGGATGCACACAGTCTGCACAAATTTTCTGAAAGTGAATTTTACCCACTTCTGCTGCAATTGACTTTGTCGTAGATCCTATGTCATGTGCCTGTGAAAAGAAAAGGACAAGAAATTCAGTGTAAAAAAGACAAAGGGGCTATTTATGACCACTAATATGTGAAAAATAGAAGAAATCCTAATAATCCTAACAATGTTAATAATGCTTTTCATGTAGCAGATAAAGCTAACTACAGACTTTCACCAAGTGAAACATGGACATAAATAACAAATATCCCTCACACACTTAACATGTGCCAATCATTTTTCTAGATACCAGGGAACCTTGTTCAAAAAAGCAACGTAGGTTCCCTGCTACTGGGACCTTAGTATTTGGAGACAAATCATACAATAAACATGGACAAATATGAATAAAGAAATGAAAGAATACTTTGGTAAGATTATGTGAGAAACTCTAATATTGTAACAGCACATCTTCAGAACTTTATTTAGACAGAGAAATCAGCAGAGATCTCTCAAAGAAAGTTCTGCACGATGTACAACTGACTGAAATAGCAGGAGTTGGCCCTGTGAAGAATCAGAGGGAAATATCCCAAATAGGGGTCGCATCCAATAATATGCCCCTAAGGTTCATGAACAAAGCAACATTTTAAACAAATATTTTCATTTCTCACTGTGCCTGATGATTGCAGTCCATAAGGAACTAATTATACAACTTCTTTGGCCAAGATTACCAAAATAGTTGATAAAGATTCATGGAGAGAAAATTCACCTGACTCCAAGGCTCCGAACAGTCCAGTTTTAGAGAAAGCTTTCCAGATCTGTCCACCTCTTCAAAGTAACAGAGTAGCAACTAAGAACAAGAACTGTAGAGTGTTTAGGAATGGTGTCAATTCTGCTCTGCACTTGCTTCCAGGTAACCTTGGAAGTAACATGCCCATCGTAGACTTGATCTCTTCATCTATGGAACTGGTTGCCAATCCATTAAATTATTGGTAAACTAATATAGCCATACATCGGCCCAAACTTTCACACACAAACATACCAACTTGTGAATCAATCCAGAAAATATATAATTAGCTGCTATTATATTCCAAGTACCTTTTTAAGAATTAGGAATACAAACATGCAAAAATAATACTGCTACTAGGGAGACCCTGTCTCAAACTGTAGCAAATATAATGATGCTGTTTCTCTTCTGGCACCAAGATCCTGTAGGGGAAGGAGTTGGTGAGCAGTTAGCAAATTAATGTAGACTAGCACATTAGAAAACGACAACTATGGAAGAAACATAGTCTGGAAAGGCAGATAATCTTCTCTGAGAAGAAGTGTAGATAAGGATTCAATGAGATAATGCATAATGGATGCTTAGCATGGTGCTTTGCATGTACTACCAAGCCATGAAAGCATGATCAAAGGGGAGAGAAGCTGAAGAACAGACATGGGGTGCCCAGACCCAGCAGCTCATTGCCTTCCCTGAAGCAAGCCTCAGCTTCTGGAGCTTTTTTGCCTGAGTTTTGAGAAAGCCTCTGGGGGCTTTCTCCTGTTTTTGTATATGTGATGAATTCAACTGATTTTTTCTGAATTTGTTTTTACCAACCATGATTGAATTTTTCAGAGCAACCTGCTCACCTGGTGAGGACATTCTGATCCTATAGACTTTCCAACCCAACCTTGGTTATTAGCTATTTCTCATTATATGTTCATATAGAGTCACTCTAATTATAATTCAGTCTCCCATATAGTGTGGCCCCATGGAGTGACTATGCTGATCAGGTGACTTTGGTTATTCCAGTTCCTGTGACAGCTTTTGCTCATTAAAAGTTAAGCAACTGCCATTCTGATTGAAAATATTTGCCTCTTGGCTCAGGTAATGTCAGTTTCTGACTCATAGTAGGTACTCAGGGAATGTCTCCTCATTGATGCTCGAAACTTTTCCTAAGCCCATGGCAATGTCAACCTTTCAGTGGTAAATCCACCAGGATGAGTGCTGTCCTGCTTTTCCTCCCAGTAGCTGGACTGCCTCTTTCAAACATTAACCCACTGTCCCAGCACAGTCCAAGCATATAGATAAATCTTCTGCATCAGCCATACATCCAGACTCTGCTTGGAATTAGAGAAGAAATTGGATGGTCAAAAGTGTGAGCAAGGATGGTAACTCGTTCCCTCCATTCGGGTAAACTCAGCTGCCTGGAAAATCCAAGAGCAGACACCCCAGCAGAGCTCTATTCCTGTTTGTGCAAGGTTCCCCTTCACCTGCAGAGCTCTAGAAAGGCAAAAGTTAAGAGGATGATGGCAGGAACAGCAGGGTGGAATTCTTTGGTTGCTGTTGATGGTGAAGAACTACAGGCCCTCAAATCATGATGAGAATTATAATAGGATTCACTTATTATTTATTCAGCAGACACTGCATTTCATACTTCATATATCTATCATTGCACTTAATTTTCCTACCCTGCAGGTCACTGAATTTGTCAGTGGGAAACCTCTCTTCTCTTTGATTTAAACTCACATTTCTGAGAAATGTTTAATAAGGATTTCTGGCTTTTTGGCCAAACAAACATCATACATGAAACCATTGGTTTCTCTGTGAAATGCAGCCCGTAATTTTCTTTCATCCATCTGAGCACCGTACCAAGAGATATGGTCCTGTACACCTGATAGCTGTGTAGCGGCGTCTTGCTGTTCACTACCTGCTGATTCATTCCTCCTGTGGCTCAGCTTATGTAACTGCTCTTGAGGGAACGTCTGGATGATTGGCGGCTGATGGAGATTTCCACTTCCGCTCACACACCCTTCTCGAGTTTGCTGCGCGTTACTGGTGTTAGGAAGCCAAGCAGAATCTAGAAACCTTACCTTTACCCAGCCAGTAATAACTGGAGAAAACTGAATAAATATAATTGAGACTCAGTTGCTGAATGTAAGATTCCCTTGCTGTGTTCCTTGCTATCAGGTCATGTTGGCTTTTTTTTTTTTTTTTTTTAATTCCTTTAATTGTTGATTCCTCTGGAAAACCAAAATTTAAGATTATTTATGAGGTACAATTATGTACATAAGGATTTTACTTACTTATTTATTTATTTATAACTCTTAGTCTTGTGGTTTTGCCAAGTAATGAAAGCCTCAAGATTTTTTTCTTGAAAATAAAGATGGGGGCGGGTTCAGCTGTATAAGATTAGTGGTTTTCAAAGTTATTTAGGTAGTGCAGTGCCTAAAAACCATGGCATTGTTGGTGAGATACCAAGAAATAGTAATACCAAAACTAGACTTAAAATAACCAAACTTATTTGTTTTATTTTTCCAGGACTTTCATACACATGCTTATAATGAAGCAAACATTGACATTTATGGTGATAAAATCAATCCATTAATTCATCTATCAAATAAAGCCATAAATGTATCTCAAAGTAGCAGGCATAATATTCACCTGCAGGAATTATTCAAACACAGATCACTGGTCCCTAAAGTCTTTATTACGAATTCTTTCTTAAAAATATTTATTTGGTACAGGGTCTGGCTACAAAGCTGAGATTCATAGTGATCCTCCTGCCTCAGTCTTCCCAGTGCTGGAATTACATGCATACACCACCACACCCAGTTTTGGTGGCCAGCATGGCAGGCAGTACCGGGAATTGAACCCTTGCTCTTGCCAGTCAGGCACTTAAACTGCTGAGCTATCTTTCCAGCACCTGCTACACATTCTTGTTGTTGCTGATATTGATGCTGACCTGGCCACTATACTTTGAAAATCACTGTCTCTACTAGTATAGGCCAAGGGTCCACAAACTATAGTCCTTTGACCAAACTTTTCATATGTTAGATACTGTTGAAAAACAACATGTTCTTTTCTGTACAGTGGTTCCTCACTTATGGTAGAGTTATATTTCAGACAACTCTACAATAAGGGAAAATCAGTGAGTAGTGACATTAGATTTATTCTAGTATTTATGTATATTTTAAGGCTTTATAAACCCTTCCCACACATAATGTTTCCCACACTTTTAAAAACACTTCTAATGTTCTACTTTCTAATCTCATAAACCTATGTAATTTTAACTATGTATGTATACTATACAGTACTGAAAAATTCAGCGATATAATGAAAAATCCATGATAAATAATTTAGGTTAGCATTTTTTAAATCTCGCTAAACAGTCAATCTGTGAAAATCGAACCACAAAATAGCAGTGGATGGCTGTACTGTCTATAGCTGAGTTTGTGTTACGAGAACAGAATCCAGTAACTATGACAGAGACATTAACCATAAAAACTGAATTACCAGTTCCTTTATGGATGAAGTTTATATTCTGGGTTGTCAGAATAAACTTTCACGAAAATATAATGCGGTGTTTTACTTGTGGAGCTTTCATTTTAATATGGTAATAAAAATTTAGAAAGATTCAAACAATAAATATAGGAAGAAATCTTAATTGAGTGATCCCACCTTTATTCTTAACTTAGCTATTCTTGGTTCTTTAAGGATCACTTTTTCATATTTCTGTTTCTATAGTTCAGATTCAAAAAAAAAAAAAAATCCTCCAAACTGGCCTTTTCCTCTCATTGTTTTCTCGTGTGTAGTAAATACTTAGACAGCACTTTCAGAATGAGTAGCCTAAACATAGCCATTAGGTGTTTGTTTTGTTTTGTGTTTTTTTTTTTCCCCCCCCCAGCAAATTCTATTTTTCTAGTTTCAGCATTGTGCAACCAAACCCTACGACAGCTTTATCTCCTACCTGGGGTTCCCTACCTGTCAGCCCAGCTCCTCCCCAGCATGGGTTCAACTAGGATTGTGCCACAGGGGGACCCCAGCAGGTCGGTACTCAGCACATTGTTCTCTGTAGTCTCTACCACTTCCTGTTAGTCTTCTCATCCTAAAGCCTCAGCTTGCTGTTCCCTCCAGGAACTCTCCACTAAGGCCACATTGGTTAACTCATTGTCTCTCAAATTAATTGTATTAGTTATCCATTAATAGTGTTATGGTTTGCGTTTTTGTGTCTAGTTGTACCCTCAAAGCCTCATGCAATCATGGGGCAGGGACCTTTAGAGTTTGAGACTAATTTAGGATTCACTGGGATTATGGGTTTTAGTAGTGCTGGGATTACAAGTGTGTGTACCTTCCCAAACCTGGAGTGATAGCCTGAATGTAATATAAGAGAGACAGGGAGGCAGACTCACTCTCTGTTGCAATTATTGCTGTTCTGTTGCCATAACTAGATGGTCTCTGCCCTCTTCCCTCAGCCATGGAATCAGCCTAATATGGACTGAGACCTCCAGTAAGTGTGAGCTAATTTTTTTGTTTGTTTGTTTCAGTACCAGGGATTGAACTCAGGACCCTGCACTTGGCAGGCAAGCACTTATTCCACTGAGCTATTTCCCAGCCCTGCTTCCTTCATTTTGAGTGTTGGGTTTTTGTCCCAGCAATGAGAGAAGAATAACTTTGAGAGAAGTAGTTACCTTGTAGTAACAACTTCTCTCAGCTGTTTATTTTACTACAATTCTATCCTTTTGGGTTGTTTTGCTCTGCAGCAGGGTTTAGGAAACAGATTGTTTCAATGGTTCTGCCTTAGAGTTTCTCATGAAGTCCTTCAGGTACTGATTGGACCACAGTTGTCCAAAGTCTTGATGAGCTCTACCAGTTCCCCTTGGGCTGTCTGAAACCAGCAAGCTGGTATTGCCCGTTGGCTATAGAACACTCTTTCTCACACTATGGAAGCAGGCTTCCCAAACTGGTTGGAAGACACTATTGTTTTTGCCATTTGCTATTTGTGCACAGTTCATCCCTAACCAAGGTGAGAGAGAATAACAAGTGATGCACATATCAAGAAGTAGAATTATTAGTCCATATTCAGCTGGCTCCAAGGCTGAGGGGCAGAAAGCAGAGAGCAGCATCCAGTTCATGGCAGCAGAACAACAGCAGTGGCAACAGAGTCTGTCTCTCTGTCTCTCTTACATTACATTCAGGCTATCTCTCTAGGCTGGGGAAGGTACACACACTTCTCCTGGGGGCAAATGTAGCTCTGTTGTTACCCTCTTCTGCTCTAGACCAGGCAGTGCCTTCATTATCTCCATCTCCTTTTCTGAATCTAACGTTATTTCTAAGAAACATCCAAATGAGTATTTTAACAAGACCTGTTTTGTAGCATGGAGTGTTCAGTACATAGGAGGGAGCAATCCTATACTAAAACCCAGGAAGTGATTGGAAAGACTGCTTGTGTAGCAGCCATGAGTCTATCTGAGGGAGGCACAGGGCAGACATCTTGCTAGGAATGTGTTGGGTGTTCTAAATGCTCATCTTGGCATGAGTTTTGCAGTGACACCTTCTCTGAGTCCTTGAGCACAAAGAAATTGTATGCTCTTTGTTCTCCTGTGGCCTCATTATCAATATCATGCATTTTAGCAGCTATTCACACATCAGAAAGAATTCCTAGTCACAGGTGAAACAGTCTGAAGGGTTCAGCCTACCTGAGCAAGGAAATCCTTTAATACTACTACAAAATCTTGCTTGAAGCACTGAAATAAAAGCCCTAAATTGGAGATTGAATTGCATTATAGCACATGAAGTATTACGAGCGTTTTTTTTTTAAACTTATGTATTCGATAGAGGATCTCACTACCTAGCTTGGACTCCTAGTGATCCTCCTGTCTCAGCCTTCCCAGTGCTGGTATTATAGGCATGCGCTGCCGCACTCGATTTTGGTAGCTGGCTCAGCCACCCTGGGGTAAGGCCTGCATGACATGTGGTACTGGGGATGGAACCTGGGTCTTTGTGCTTGTGAGGCAGTCACTTAGACTGCTGAGCTATCTTCCTGGCCCTGCATGAGTAGTATTTATTATTATTATTATTATTATTATTATTATTATTATTATTATTATTGTTATTATTATTGCCAGCTCAACCTGCCCTGGGGGTCAGGCTAGTGCCTCATGTGGTGCCAGGGATTGAACCATGCTCTGTGTGGTTGTCTAAGCTTGCCTAAGCAGTAGCCTAAGACTGCTGAGCCATCTCCCTGGCCCCAAGAGTAGTATTATATGGTGCAATGGCTATTTTTAAGAGACTAACATCTGCCATAGCACTGTTGCTCCAACAAAATATTCAGATAAATCAGGTAAGAATTTAATTAAATGCACCACAGATTTAGCTGGTGTGGGGTGGAATGTGAGGTTCTGCCTTTCTAACAAGTTCACAGTGATGCTGACATGGTTGCTCGATGGAACATCACTGAATAGCACAAAGACAGCAGCAGATCGGCATAAAATAAAAATTGAAAGAATATTGTAAAAGAGAAGTAGTGCAGAGAACCATGATTGTGTTCAATTACTAGA
This sequence comes from Capromys pilorides, assembly GCA_004027915.1. Lineage (NCBI taxonomy): Eukaryota > Metazoa > Chordata > Mammalia > Rodentia > Capromyidae > Capromys > Capromys pilorides. Next base: position 10,334 of record PVKN010008263.1, read on the forward strand.
GTTGTCAAGGAGTATGTGTTTGGAACCATCCATCACCCAAGCGTTGCTCTATTTCCAGTATCATCACGTGCACATTTTAGTCAGACTGTGCCCAGCCTTGCCAGAAGTCCTCTCGGACTTCTCTTTTACAATCTTTCAATTTTTATTTTCTGCCTATCTGCTGCTGTCTTTGTGCTATTCAGTAATGTTCCATCGAGCAGCCATGTCAGCATCACTGTGAACTTGTTAGAAAGGCAGAACCTCAGACTCCACCCTACACCAGCTAAATCTGTGGTGCATTTAATTAAATCCTTACCTGATTTATCTGAATATTTTGTTGGAGCAACACTGCTATGGCAGATGTTAGTCTCTTAACGTCCTCAGATGGAGGACGTTCATGGCACTCATGGAAGCGAAGCATAGCTCCCCTTGCTGAGGAGTTGATCAATAACTGTATGGTTGATTGTCAATTTCTCAGACGGTCCTCGAGGGCCACAATTTTAATTCAAATCCTACCAGATTTTAAAATTGAGTGATTATACTTCTACTTATGTGGCACAATGCACATTTTAAAATACAAAATTGGCGTATGTCAGTGAAGACCAGTTTAGGGAAAATGTTCACCTTTTTTTTACAGAATATAATTGCATCAATTTGTGAATGAGCAAAGATAAGCAATAGCAATTCTTGTAATTCCACAGCAATCTAGTTTTTGCTTAAATGAGTATCGTCTCCTAATCTTAATCAGGCACAACTTGAAGGTTGTACTTTTTTCAGAGCAAACACATCAGATTACTTTGCCAAATTTTTGATGCCATTAAAAAACATGAAGGCGTTTTGCAAATATTTTGTATCTGCTAGTCAAGTCAGCCTTGGTTCAAAATAGGAGTTATTGCACGCCTGCCTCCTAAATGTTTGCATCGTGAAAAATATTTCTGTTTAAGGGTATTTTAGCTCAGTAGAAATAACTTCACTTGTCTTGCTTACTCAACTTCAGAAACAGAAGCAAGCAGGCAGAGTAATGGCAGGCTTCAGAGTTGCCAGAAGCCTCCACCTAGAGTCAGGATCACCACCCTCCTCTTTAAGCACTGTCTCCTCTTCCTAGTTGTGTGGACCAGGACAGTTTTCTTTTTTTTATAATTTTAAAAAGAAAAAAGTAAAAATAAAAATGACAATGAAATTAAGTTTCAAAATAGGCTACTAGGAGAGCAACAACAATTAATACATTGTACACTGTTATCTTCATAGTAGTTATTCAGAATACAAGATATAAGCATGAAATATTATCAAAATAATATTAGTACAAACCTTTCTTTTCAATGAACTGAGAAAAACTAGCTGTATAATGGAATAAATATCTTGTGTGTGATGTATGTATATATATTTCCTTTTCCATTTCTTCCTTTCCTCTTTCCCCTAACATAGTTTCTCTTTTCTTCTCAACAGTTCCTTGCCAACTTATAACATCTATTGAACACTCTGGATGTACTCATTCAGTTGTGCACTAGGGAGACAACACACTTTTTACACATGTGAGTGTGATTTATTTCACTTATGAGTATGGTCTCAAGTTGCATCCATGGCTAGGTTCCAATACTTCCTTTGTGAAATGAAGAGGATGATGTAGGATGCCTACAGATGGAAAGGCAGTGCTAGGAACAAAGATGTGTCAGGGTCTTCTGGGTCAGGCACTATGTGAAATAGTCTTAAATAATTATCATAGAACCCTCAAAGTTTCCATGAATCTATGGAAAAATTGTCAAGTGGGAAGACACAAATGCCACTAATTTATTAAATTAAACCATGAAAAACTGGATACCATGAAGGAAAAAGATATTACAGTAACTGTTCCAGCTCTGATTATTTCCTAGAAAGGGAATTTTTATACCCATGAATTTCAACCCTGTTTTCATTATACATGGGGAAACAAAGGGCCCTAAAGCTCTCATGTCTTGCTAGGACTGGTGCATAAAATAACAGTAACAGGAGATGTTTAATACTCTATTTTTTTTATGTAAACCTAAAATTTCCTTATCATCACTAGAATTCAACATTTCATTCTGCCCTGAAGAAAACATAGATCTAAGGCTTGTCTTTACACTCATTCATAATTTCTGAAGCTGGCATAGCTAGAAATTTTTCACAAATGCTCTGTGTAGGATACATGGGCCCTGATCTTACAAGTACAGATCCATTAACAAAGGGCTACTATAGTGTATTGGGACTTACTTGGAAGGTTTTTTGAGTAACTATACTCTATAGCTGGATTCACAAAAGTTTTCAGCCTTCCGGGTGAGAGTGTTGTTTCACTTCCCTAAGGTTCATAAAGAGTAGGGTACACAAAATCATAATAACATCATGCATATGCACACACGCACACCAATATATATATGAATATATATATATATATATATATATATATATATATATATATATATAATCACCCATCAGAAATTACACAGAAGCATCATGGGTACTTTACTGTACTCCCCTGACCCTGGGTGATGGAGGTGAGTATAACGACCCAAAAAAGCAGTCTCAAAGACTGACCCTATGTCCCATTGATTCAACACTACTTTATCATGGGAAGTAAAGCCTTGCTCAGGGAGGGATACTTCCTGACATCCCAATAACTTGTCCCAGAGACTGTGTTAAACATACGTCACTCAACAAAATCAACAAACATTTGTTATACCTCTATTGTATATAAGATTGCTGATACCCTCCAGGCATTTTTATTCTAGTGGAAAGAGAGAAAGACATCAAAACATGCTTACAGAACTCGCAACCAAAAGGGTAAGTAAGATAATGGTAGATATTCACTAGTGTGTAGGAAAATATGAAACGATAGGTGACAGAAAGTGGAAGACAAAGGATGAAGGCTGCAGTGCATGAGTGGACACAGAGTCATCTTCTTCAAAGTAGTAATTTTTGAAGTGAGATTTGAATATTGAGAAGAAAACCACATCACAAAAGTCCAGAGGAAATTGTTTCAGGCATGGGATTAGAGCACATATTGGTCCTGGGATGTGTAAAAGGAGCTTTGCACTATACAAGATCATTTGCTAATAGTAATTGGCTTTTGAAATTATTAGTTCACACATAGAATTGCATATTTGTTATTTATTCATCAAAATACATGCTACAGGATGTTATGTATCATGGCCTAATCGAGACACAGACCCTTAGCCTTGTGAAACCTATATCATCCTAGGGAACACAAGACCCACCTAATAAATAATACGCATCTTGAGAAACAAATTGTGTAATGTGCCAAAAGATAAATGATAGTACATCAAGAAAAGAGTAAAGGAGCAGTGATAGTTATGGGGATGGGAGGCTAGGGCAGAAGTCACTGAGAAGGTGAAAAATGGACCCACGAAAGTGTGTTGGAAATTCACTGTACAAAGTGATTGGAAAAAGAATTGTGGGAAGTGAGAGCAGCAAGTAGGAAGAGATGTTGGAGAGATAGCCAAGGAGCCAAGGTCGGCAAGTGAAAAATGAGGAGGGAAGCAGTAGGAAGGAAGCACCTGGCCTTTCCTCTGGCAGAAATGGGTAGGTATTACAGGATTCATTGCTACCATTCTAAGGTCTGGACAGGCAAAGAGACCAAAGAATCTTGTCCGTGTGGGTGGGGGCAGCACCCAAGAAGATGAGCTTCCATGTTGTGGTGAGGCCGTGGCCTATATTACCATAGTCAGATCACTGTGGCCTCATGGGTGATATTCATGGCAAAGAGTTAGCTGGCTGTTCTAGATGCCTGATGTATAAAAAGTGAATAGTGTTGCTTCCTTGGGAAAATCACTTCATTATTTTTGATCTTAGAACATTTTGACTTTCTAAAACAACAATAACTTGATATTTCCTAGAATTAAAATATAAACATACTCCCACAGCTATATAAAAAGAAAGTACCTGAAGTAGTCTATAAAGCTGTAAATTTCAGTCAAGCACTAATTTAATCAGGGGAACTTTATATACAGCATTTTTGCTGTCTCCATTAAGCATGTTATACGGTCTCCGAGAAGTCTGAATATCTGCATCCAAAAGGAAGTTATACGCTCCTTTTAACTCCAACAGATGTGGGCATCAAATGTTTATGGGCGTGAAAAAGTCTCTCTGTTAAAGGAAACCCTGTCAAGTAGCAGGAGTTTCTTTTAGTATGTTGTTTTATGCTCAAAGTGTTTCTTTTGAAATCACCAAGACCACATAAATATGAAAGAAACAATTTCAAAATTTTTATAAAACATGTTTCTCACTACTATCTTAGGCAGAATTTCTCCCAAAGTGGTCTATGAGTGACTGGTTTCTAAATGTCCCTCAAGTTTTGACTTTCTGGGGGTCTCAAGGACAGTGATGCCCTGGTCACCAGAGACTGGCTTTGAAGTTTTCTTTTCCTTGGGTTATTTTATTCCACGTTTCCATTTCCTTCTGTAGTCTTGGGAAGAAATACAATTTAGGTGTGTTGCGAATAACAGGGAAAGAAAATAATTCATTCCTATTTTCTTGTTTTAATGTCTTGGGTTATTGGGACTTATATTTCCTAATCCTTTGCCCCTGTTTTGGGTTTCCCAAGCCTATAGGGATGTGGAAGGAGAGTGACAGGTGGATCAGCTTGTGGGTGGGCTGAGTATGTGAAGTTGTTATAGCAGTGATTTTGGTTTCATTTTTGTTTCCTCAAGGACCACTCACTTTCTTAAGCAGGAGACACTGTATTACAGGCCTCTGGTTAGTTAGACAATGGGAAAGCAGGGCCCAGTAAGCTTTATCCTCTGATGTGCTAATTGTTAAAGTGGAAAGGAAAGTAAGAAAGCTTCATGGTGCACTTGGGGGACTCTGTATGTCCTGCAGTGATGTACTTCTGGACAGATCGCGGTGGTAACCTTCCTGGACAGGCCTACGCAGCTTTCCCTGGTGGCTGGGCTCTTTGCCAGCCTTCTCTGGGCACGGATCATCTCCTACACTTCCTAGGGAGAACCCCTCCCTCTGAGCTTCACACTGGGTTGCATGCATATCCCAGTGGGACTGCAGAGGGTACAGGCTCAGGACATTGTGAGTGGTTCTTGTTACTCATGAATGTGGCTTTTGTGCTTTGATCTTTCAAGATGTGAGAATGTAGTTGGCAGCATCTAACTCGTGAGTATTGGTACAGATGATGTAACACCAGCACATGGTCTCAGTCTTCTTCTGACAAGTGGCTTAAGTCAGTCTCTGCTTTCCTTATGTGAGGTTTCTTGGGGGAAAACCATACGTGTTCACTATTTTTTTGAATCCCTGTGATTTTCTGATTAAGAGAATGTCAAGGGTGGAGTGGCCTTCTGACAGTATTTCCTAAACACTGCTAAAGTGCTTCTCTCATAGTGTACCCTGAGTTTTAAGCATTTGATTTGCATTTTATCTTCTTCTTTTCTTCAGATCTATGACTAAGAAATTTGTGTTCTCTGATGATCTTTCATTATTCTCTCTAGTTAACTGAGGCAAAACAAGTATATGATTCCAGAGAATGTCACAGCCCTGTTTTCAATTGATGCCACCTTCTAATTTCAAGGGATCTGAAAGTCCAGCTGTTGCTACTAATGCATGCACTTCTTTAAGAATTGAGACAAGGCACCTTTAAAACATCTTATTAAAAAGATTAAATTGTTTAAGCTTTGGGCTTCATATTGTCTCTATCACAGCTGCTCAGCTCTCCTGCATTGTGAAGCAGCAGTTGGGCAGCATGGAAAGAGCCATGGCTGTGTTCCAATAAAACTTTATTCACAAACAAACAGGGACTGGATTGGTTGTAGTTTAGTGACCTTTGGTTTGAATGATGATTCTTGGAGCTCATGGCCTAGATGATTTCTGTCTGCTCATAGTTATTTAAGAAGATGCTGTCCAAGGTCCCACTGCAGGATTCCCCACCTACACTTCTTTTTTATTAACTTTATTAATTTTAATGAGAAATAACAATGAGACAGTTTCAAAACAGGTTAGTAGGACAGCCACAGTAATTAATACAATGCATATTGTTGTCTTTGTAGTAGTTGTTCAGAGTACAAGATGCAAACGTGATAACTTTTCTAAACATTATTGGTACAAATATTTCTCATTGAACTAAGAGAAAGTAGTTACATGCATAGTCCAATATTCCATAACAGTAGTGAGTTATCAGCAGAACTGGCAATATCAGAAGCTATCAACTTGAGCCTTTTACAGATCAGCATATTAATGTGGCTTACTTTTTATGCCTCATGGTTAAACTTTTCTGCTGAATGGTTAACACCAAGTTGAAGGAAAACCTATAAAACAAAACATGTAACTTTTATATCTGACAAGGCCAGCCAAATCCACTTAGGATTTACCCTGAAACCATGTATAGCATTTTGTAGAACTTTGGTCAGTGTCAGCCATCTGGATGAGTCACAGCCATTGCTTGACCAGTTTGCCCTCTGATCGCCAACTACATTTCTGATTACCTAATTTTATATGTCATCTTGTTCTATTTGCCTGACCTATCACCAATAGGTTAGGCAAGACCAAGAGAAATAATCATTAAAAAATTAAAATAAAATGGTTGACTTCATCCACACTACACTGTGGCTTTATTTTGGCATCCGAACTTGGAAAGGCTTCTGTCCTTTGGTTTCTAGCTCTGCCTCTAGCTCCTCCTGTTTGAGACATGGCAAGTTCAGCACCATCATCTCCTAGGCCTAGTAAGAGGAGCGCCAGCCTATTTAGCCTGACCCTCTTACAATACAGGGGTGGGCCACATTCTCACCTGATGTAACCCTGAGCCAACTGTTTGATGATAGTATTATTTCTTTATTTATCTACTTATTTGATCTTTTATATGGAAAGGAAACTGGCCTGGCAAATTTGAACGAGTGGCCTGGGTTGCAGCACCTACCTAGCAGACCTTAGGCCTCACCTCCAATGCTGTTCTGGCTCTAGGGCTAGGATTTGTCCTCTTTCTGGCACAATTCATCAACCTGCTTCACTTTGAGTCTGGCTTCAATTGCTCCTGTTCTATATCCTTTTCCAGATAAGATCATCAGTACTGTATGCTAAACACCACTCTGTGGAGAGAAGAGAGATCTGCTGCTACCCCACATATCCAGGCTAAGGAATCTGTAATATGCTCAGAACTGGGCCATAATTTGAATGTCTCGCTGCTTGAGTCACAGGTTGTATATGCATAACTTTACCATTGGGATACTTTTTATTAATTTTATCAGTGAAAAGACAAGAAGAGTAATTACTTTCAGATGTGCTGCCATTAGTATAAGCTGTCAAATGGCAGAGTTGTGATTCCAGCTAAAATACAGAGTGCTGATCACTAGGACCAGGGATAGTAAGGGAAGGACATTAGTGAAGAATTCTCAAACATACATTTCTATCTCTTAGGATAGAATCTAGGAAAAATATGACTTAAAATTAGAAAGACAGTTCTGCAAAAGAAAAAAAAAAACGTATTAGAGAAAGGAGATCAGGGGAAGGGGAAGGCTAGGATAATAAGAGATGAATAAGATTGAAGCATAGCATGTGCATATATGCATTTGTCAGGAAAAAAAACTGTTATTCTCTATAATTAGTGTGTCACGATTTGGGAAGAAAAAGAACAGAAAGGAAAGGAAAGGAAAGGAAAGGAAAGGAAAGGAAAGGAAAGGAAAGGAATCAGTGCTCTCCAGGATATTCTGATCAACTTTGGTTCCAAAGGTTCCTATAAGAACAGCTGAATCTTCATGCTTTAGAAGTCCTGGGACTGGCTTTCAGAGTCTAGACAGTAATAGGCCCTATGGGTCTAGAGATCTAAAATAGCATGAGAAGGCAAACATGGAAGTTAACAGCAATATTGGAAACACATAATCCATGAATAGGGAAGTTCTTTGGAAATGGGTCTTCTCTCCATTCAGCTCTTGATCTCTTTGACTCACTGTTCCCTACATAATTATCTTAAATCCCAGACCCTTTCTTTCTAGCAACTCTTCCCTCCTTCCTTCCTTCCTGGCTGCCTGCCTGCCTGCCTGCCTGCCTGCCTGCCTCCCTCCCTCCCTCCCTCCCTCCCTTCCTCCCTTCCTTCCTTCCCTCCCTCTCTCCTCCCTCTTTGCTTGCTTGCATAGAAAAGGATAGTGAAAAAGAATCAATAGTCAAAAGCCAAACATATTTGCATCAAACATAGGGTCTTTGTTATTAAAAAGAAAAGTCAAAGGGGAGTAGACAGAACAAGTAAGCTAGGTGGTTGTTAATGAGCTGCAGAGCTTGCAGCACTGATTGTACTGTAAGCACTCCATCCCCACAACCTCACAGTGAATCACTTACTCAGAAGCAAAGACCCGTGTAGTCCTACAAAATGCCACTGAAGTGCCTAGAGGAAAAATTAAAAACAACATCTTTGTACAAATATATGTCAATACTTTCGTTTTCATGAATACCTATCTACATGATATAAATATTTGTATAGATCTACAAATATGTCTTTAAATCATAACAGCCAATGCGTTCATCAAAGGCCAAGCTGCCAAATGTAAACCTTGCTACCCTTGAACTGTTGATTCTACTCAGGCAATTATTTATTTTATTTTTGCCTAAGTGAAGAATATAAATGCATTCCCTGGAGTGGTAGTTTATGCTTGTAATCCCAGCACTTGGGAGGCTGAGGCAGAAGAGTCACTTCCAATTTGAAACCCGAATGAATTCTACAGAGTGAATTAAAAAACAGTCTGATCTGCAAAAATGAAACTCTGAAACTCTGCCTCAAAAAAGATGAAAAAAAGAATATATATATATATATATATATACATATATATATATATATACTTTAATACAAGAAAAAAAATAAAAATAGCCCTATAATGGTAAAATGCACATCCTGTTATTTATATATGCATATATGCACAAGTGTCTAAGAATTTCATTGATTTGATTGCAAAGCAAACTTCATCAGTACTACAGAACTAATGAATTTTCAACCCTTTAGCAAAGAAGTGGGTAGTATTCAGTGTTTTTCCTGTCTCTGAGATAACTTGTTAGAAACTCAAACAATACTGCAATGAACATGTTGCCTCTATGTTGTTAGCGTAATGCCATTTCATCTAGATACTCTCAAATTGTCTACAATGTGTATCTTAAATAATACTGATAATTGGAGTCACTTATGAAGACTAGTCTGAATGCCAGGCTCTAAGCTAAATGCTTGAAGCTTTTCTTGTTGTTATTGGTCATTTAATCTTCACAGCCTCGAGTAGATAATTTTCTCAGTCCTATTTTGGTGATAAAAACTTTAAAGATTTGGTCTGACTCATTTCAGTTCCCTGAGCATACAGTAATAAACAATTTAATACTATATGAACCTGTTTAAAAAGTACCACTCTTCACAGTGTGTCGTCATTTGTACTCCAAATTATGCGGACAGTTATGGCATTTTACATTTTAATAGCACAGTAGGTAAATAAAACTATTAAATTATTTATCTTCATTTATTACAAATAAATGTATGAGAAGCCCATCTGCCTACTCCCATTCAACTAGCCTTTAGGAGTGACTACCATTTTATAAAATAATCTAGAAAATTGCCCCAGATGTATACTTCCTGAACAGTCGATTTACATAACGTCATTGTGGAGTTACAAGAGTTCTTTTACAAACTACTCAAGGTTTTCTATGGAATTTTTTATTCTGTAGTCTATGTCTCCTTCAGTGACATGAATTTTAAGTTGGTTTAAGCTATTCAAACCAGGAACAATTCTCTGTTCTGTGCTCACACATCCATTAGGAATGAATGCACCCTCCTGCCACAACTTTCCCCTATATCTCAAAGATTTCCTTGGAAAGACACCGCAGGACAGGGACGAAACACTGAAGACTGATGAAGGGTTAACCTGAGGTGGTTAGCAGGGAGCAATGCCTTTTATATTGAAGATTGAGTTTTATAAGGTCCCAAAGCTTTGTACTTTACCAGCAATTCTTTGCTGCAGTATTTATATGACTTAGATTTTGTTGTTGTGATTATTGTTGTTGAGTCACCTTACTTGTTTCCTCTCATCACAAGACGACATAACTTTTTAACAAGAAACAACAAAAGGCACAGAGAAGAATAAAGACCAAGAATAAAACTCATCAACAGGTTTTCTTTTCGGAGCACCACTTTTGATGTCTTCTATAGCTCTTTATAACAGGCCCTAAATGAAAGGAAAGAGGAAAAGAGGCTTTACGTGATTAGGAAAGGATAAGAATTGAAGATCCTGAAAGCTGTAATAAGAAATAAAAATATGGAAACAGAAAAAAGAAAAGTAATTCTTTCATTGGCTGCAATGCTATTTTCCATGACCTGCTCTCACTAACTTCTTTGAGCCATTTCTTTCTTACTTCTTCAACATCCATTTTGTTGGTAAAAAAATAAATAAATAAAGTACAAATATAATCAACAATGAACCAACATCAGCTGAGGAGACCATGGCTTGGTTTTACTGCCACTTTCTTACTAAAGTACCAAATGTATTGGACATAATTAAGGTGTTTTAAATTTACTGCTATATTTTTAGGGGTGGGGAGAAGTGTCGTTTCTTCCCTAAGGACTCTGTTAACTGGAGTTGTAATTTCTTTTTCATCATAAGCCCAACCAATTTGATTTCTCTTTCTCCCAAATGAAAAAACAAGCTAAGGCCAGCAGAAAGCCATAATTGGGTCACTAATTAAATGTCACGCATCTGCTGCTGGGTACCGTTGAGTGCTGTGGGCTCACTAGTTGAGAGAAATGAAATCATAAAGTGCTGTTTGCAGCAGTATATGTGAAAGGGAGGAGGAGGACAGCTGAAGCATTCATCGCTGGGTAGAAATTTAATTGCTAGAACCCCAAGATTGATGATGCCAAATGCTTGGGAAAGATAAATAAATAAAGTAAAGAAATAGTGCAAGTGTCTGAATCCTTCAAGTCGATGGTGTGTGTCATCATTGTTCTGTGGGTCAAAGAGTAAAACTTGTCTGAGAAGGTAGCTCCAGTTAGGAGCCTGAGAGTAGGGGCATCTGCCAAGCAAAGCTTGGGAGAAGCGGTCGAGAGGTAAGAGAGGAGGAAGAAGGGATGATCTCATTTGTCAGCGGGGCCTGAGAACTGACTGTCAGATCAAGTTCATGAAAGACCTTGGTAGCAGCCGCTTTGGTGAAATGATAGTTTGAATACAGTGGACTCAAGAGGCTGAGAGGAGCAAGATGGAAGCCCAAGCAGGTAGCTCTTGCAGCAATTCTGCTATGAAGAAGTGTAGTGAAGAAGCACAGTAACTGGCAAGGAAAGTGAAGAGTGGGGGGTGGGGGGAGGGTGAACCAGAGAGCTTTTAGGTTCATGGGGATGACAAAAAGTAAAGGAGCTCTCTAGCCCTGTGGTCCTGAAATTTCCTAATAACAGAACAAAGTTTCTGTTCTTACTTTGTTTTCTAAGCACCCAAGTAAGATATTATGACTCTCTTTTCCTTAGTCAAAGTGTGGCTTGATTGCTTTAGAAAGCATTGACTCCTGACTATATTTCTTTCATCATGCAATATTTGGACACATCAGTAGAGGAAATTCTCTGGCTGTAGAAAGTGTGTGAATTTTAGGAAAGTATACTACAGACGTGAAGCTATAGAACTATGTAGTTATAGAACTCTGACCTGAGCCCTGCTTCATGAATCTGTGCCTCCCCCACTCAAAACTTCCTCCCACAGGCAGGAGGCAGGAGGCTCTCCTTTAGCTGTCATTCAAGAAGCCCACACAACTTGCACACCCAGGAATTTCTATCTTAGATCCATGACATTTAGGGGGAAAATTATTCCTTAGTACCGTACTGCAGGGAAACAGCCAGTCTCACAAGAGAAGGCATGAGATGAAATGAAATTTCCCTTCCATTTCCCACATGACTTTGGATAAGGTTCTTGGTTATCATCTGGCACCTTGCAAAGGCTCCTTTGGATGTGAAGATGATAATATTAAGCACTAGAAATGGTTTGAAAAGGCATTCTGCACATTAAAGTTTCTAATTATCCTTCTCAAGCAAGCATCAGTGCTGATTATTAAACAGTTTTATAATCTTAACTGGCCTGATTTTTTTTTCAACTCAGTCTTTTAAATTACTCCTTTGCAATAATGCATCCTCCATACAGCATTTTAATTCTGTTCACACAAAGAGAAATATCACGGCTTATTCGTGGATGGTACTGAACAAAAATTCTATATTTATTTCAAGTTCAGGCTGTAAATATCAGAAATTTATGGACGATGGTTTCTTAAGAAATAAGTTCTATAGGCTCTGAAATGACTGGCAGTTCTATTATAAGAGATTTTGAACAAGCTCTGAGGCAGACTCCTGCAAAAGAATTTATGCACTTTGCCAACTGGAAAGCAGTACTGTGCTGAAATATCCAAACTTTACTTGCTCCAAGCATGTTATGATAGTTGTGGGTGAACTCCAGAGTTTTTCCTCTTACTATCTAAACAGTCTTCAGAATCATTGATTTGGCAATTAACTGTAAGCTTTCCTAATTAAGGAAAAATCCACCCAATCATCTCTACCATACTATCCTCTAAAAGCTAGTTTGGAACATCAAAATTGATGAATTCTTATCAAGTTTTAAGTAAATGACCCTCTAACTCATTGAAAATGTAAATATTGGCTTTGTTGGATCTTAAGAAAAGGTTATTTCATTGAGAAACACATACATTTTCCAGTTTTAATTTCTAAAACTACATATGAGCTCGCTAGCTCCTTTTCTTTTCTGTTTCTTTGCATTAATTGTAAGATGTCTGAATATAATGTTTTAAATGGTAGGACCAACCAGTGTAGCTTTGCATGTGCTCATTGAAAAATTAAAATAAAACACACTGTTGAAGATGTAATTTGTGTTTCAATCAGCATTCCAGGCATGGATCTGCTCTTCTCAAACTGGCTGCCTTACCTCTCTGAACATTAGATCAGCCTGGCCTGTGGACAAACATACATGGGCATGAACCGCTCCTGATGTGTACCACACCTGTGTTGTGTAGGTGTGACAATAAAGCTGTTTCAAACTCTTCTTAACATATCTTTGCCAGGGCTGGGTAGATAGCTCAGTGGAACAAGTGCTTGCCTGGCAAGCACAAGGTGCTGAGTTCGATCCCTGGTTCCAAAAACAGAGCAAAACAAACAAAAATTGTCTCTTGGCTTTCCAAGTAAGAGTAGAGACTTTCTCTTCATTGGGGTTTAAGTCTTAAAAATAAAAAATAAAAAAAAAATTATATATATATATATATATATATATATATATATATATATATCTTAAAGGCCAACAACACTGAAAGGAAAGCATGGAGATCCCTCTTAGATTCCCTACCCTCACACTTGCATAGCTTCCCCTGTTAACATCACCCCTGTCAACTCATACATTTGTTACAACTTCTAAGTCTATACTGTCACATCATCATCACAGAGAGTCTATCTACAGTTTGCTTTAGGATTTCTCCTTCTATCTCCTCTGGGTATAGGCAAGTGTCTCGTGATAAACTCACCATTAAGGTACCCTGCAGAATTCTTTCACACCCCCTAAAGCTTCTCTGTGTGCTCAGCCTTTCATTGCTCCCCGTCCCCACCACTACAACCGGCTAGATACCATGATTTTTTTTTCCCACTTTCTCCATAGTTTTGTCTTTTGCATAATCTCATATCGTTGGAATCATATCTTATTCAGATTTTTGGAGAAGCTTCTGTCACTTACTAATAGATATTTAAAATTTGTCTACATCTTCTCATGGCTTCATAGCTCAGGTGTTTTTTTATTTTTAACAATCAATTAATTAATTACTTAATTAATTACTTTGGTACAGTGTCTCACTACACAGCTCAGACTTGTAGTGATTCTCCTGTCTCAGCCTCCCTAGAACTGAGATCACAGATGTATGCCACCATACCTGATTTTGGTGGCTGGCTCAGCACCTCTGCCATCCCCAGGATTCTAGGGACCTGAATGGTATGTAATACCAGGGATCGAACCTGGGTCCTTGTGCTTGCCAGGCAGGTATTTGGACCACTGAACTACCTCCCAGCTTAACTCAGGTCTTTTTAGTACCAAACAACATTCTGCCTACTGTCTGTACAGTTTCATTTCTCCATTCAATTAATGGGGGACATTGTTCATTACTTCTGATTTTTGACCACTATAGACAAAGCTGCTATAAAGACCTATGTGCTAGTTTTTGTGTGCACATATTTATTTTCTTTGATTAAATGCTAAAAAGCACGATCACTAGATTAACATGGTAAGGGTATTTCCACTTTAGTAAAAAACTATCAAAGTGCTTTCCAATATGCTGCGTTGGGTTTTGAATTCCCACCAGCAATAAATAAATGTTTCTGCTGTTCTACATCTTCATGAGTACTGGATGTTGAATTTGTTCTAGATTCTGGCTGTTTCAATAGATATATAATGTAATGCCATTGCTTTACTCTACATTTCCTGGCTGAGATATGATGCGGTGAACCATTTCCTGTGATTATTTGCCTTCTATAGTTCTTACTTGATAAGGAGTCTTTTGAGGTCTTTTGTCCATTCTTTTCATAAGTTTATCTGTTTCCTTACTGTTAATATTTAAGAGAGCAATGAATATGGAGACTAATCCTTCATCAGATGCACATTTTGAAAATATACTCTTCTAGTTTTTAGCATGCCTTGTCATTCTCTTAACATTGGCTTTTCAGAGCAGAAAACTTTCACTTTAATGAAGTCCTATGCATCAATTATTTTATTCACAATGCCTTTGGCATTGTGTCAAACAGCAAATCACTGCTGTACCCAAACTTCTCTCCTTTTTTCTTATTAGGAGTTTTGCCATTTTGCAATTTGTTAATATGCCTGTGATCCAGCTGAACTTAATTTTCGTGATATCTCTTTGGTCTGGGTCTAAACTTTAAATTTAAATATGTAAATATCCATATGTGAATATGGATATGTTCTAGCAACATCTCTAGAAATGCTGTGTCTGCTGCTTGGTGTTCCTTTGTTCCTTTGACAAAAATCAGCAGGCAATATTTTTGTGCATCTGTTTCTGAGATCTCTATTCTCTTGCACTGATCTATTAATCTTTTTTTTTTTTTTTTTTTTAC